>BMAO01007953.1:58123-122551 GCA_019973975.1 Trichonephila clavata | reverse complement strand
TTTTCAGTATTGATTAAAATGTCTATTTTTATGTTATTAATACTTTACAAAAATTCAAAAAAAAAATTAAAAATCCGTTTACATTAAAAATATTTTGCGTTGTAATATAATTAAAATATTCGTTCTAATCAAGATATAGAGTTAAAAATATGTAGCCAAAAAGAATAAATCAGAGGAAAAAGAAATGAGAAGAATGGTTCCCACGTTTTTTTAAACAAGCTAATTAAGGCGCGTTTGTGTTCGAGGTGTCGGTGTCGTAAAATAGCCCTCTCCCCCCATGTGAATCATGAGATGAGTGAGAAAGTTTCAAAGGAGTGGTCCTAAAATTCCTTCCCTTTTCCTGGTCTAGGAGGATCCAATTATCATATTGTAGAACCACACTTTCGTCTCTTTCATAGCAATCCTCCAAATAAAATATCAGAAAAGTTAATTTGAATAGAAACATGATAGAAAAATCAAAATAATGAAAAAGCATTCACTTTGAAATAAATGTAAATAGTGAAAGAGAAAAAAAAGAACGACAAATTAAATTTACATTCAACCATTATATTGATTAATTTGTTTTTAATAGAAAGGACTGAGAATTATTGGAGTAATCCAATATCATCCATTTTCAGTTTTCATGTCCTTAATTTAAAGTTACTGAGTTACACACAGCAATGATTTTGCCACTTTCTTCTAGTAAACTAAGGAAGTGATTTTCCCTTTTGTGAGCATAATTTGTCCAGGCACAGAATGTTCAATAATACATTAAATTTGAAATAGTATATGGCTGTGGAAATTATCTAAAATCTGAACTTTAAAATAACTTCAGCAATAAGTTTTAAAATTCTAATTAATCCTGAATTGTACCCAATTTGTTAAAATGCTTTTAAAAATTTCAGAAATATAATCCCTGAGTTAGAGTTGGAAAGACAGTAGTGTTTTAAAAAAGAAATTTAAAAACTGCATTCACATATTTGTTTAAATAAAATAAAAGAAACTGAATACACAAAGAAGTATAACATTTCAGTCAACACTGAAATTCTAAAAATCACAGCTTCCTGTTGTGAATGTGTGGTGGTGTGGAATTTAGGAGAATGAAATGTTATCTGATTAAATCCTCCACATAAAAAGTATACAAAGAATAGCATGTCAAGTTATTGATATTTTATACATATATTGATAGAAATTTTATACATATGAAACAATTTTTAAAAAAATTATTCAACGCACACACAACAGTAAATTATAACATCAAATACTTCCTCACTAAATTTTATATATATTGAAATAAAAAATAGTTAAGGGAATAGTGAGCAAATATTATTCCTTCCTATCAAAAATGCCATTTCAAAATGAATAGCTGCTTCAATATAAAGATTTGAAGTTCAAAATGTAATATATATATAAACCAGTGACAGCTTGAGAAATCATAATAGTTTTCCCCGCTAGATACATTTTTTTGGTTTGTCATGGTTCCATGTTCTTGGTTCTTCCGGTCTGATCTTAGGATGCTTGGGATTTATTAGTCTTCTTTTGAATTATTTACTGCTATATATATATATATAGATTTTTTTTTACAAATAAATTATTTTACTATAGTTACTGTGGTGTGGAGGTAGTATGTTGGTCAAGAAATATTTATACCCAAATAAACAATTTTTGTTTTATTTTTTAATAATGATATGTTTTTAATACTTATATAAAGAACAAATTAAAATTCAGTATTCATTTTTTTTAAAATAATAAATCTGCAACCCTTCTAAATTATTTTGAAGTACCTTCATAATATAAAAAGTATGAATATTTTTCAGAGCATCTTTTTCTATTATGATCTTATTTAAGTCAGGGCAGTTTTGTTACAAAAGCTGATGAATTGTTCATGGTGCTAAATACTGGCTAAGTTGCAGCCTTAGTGCCAGGAAGAAAAAATGGGGAACTCTGAAAGTTTTAAAAATTTGAACAATTATAACTTCAGGTTCTTATTAAAATATGCAGTTATATTTCCATCTACCTCTGAAATTGGCACATCTTATTGGACTAAGTGAAGGCATTTCTGGACAGTGTAGCATTGATAATTAAAAAAATATATGCTATAAATTTGGGACTAAAACCGAGTAGTAAAAAATTGAAGCAAGCAATGAACATTCAGAACAGTAACGGGAAATTTGGGATAATGTACAATCAAGTTCAAAGGAAATTATTAAAGGAATTAAACACGAGAAAGAAAAAAATGTATTAATCCTTCTTTTTAACAACCACCAAATTAAAAAAAAAAAAAAAAAAAGGAGGAAGAAAACTTATACATTTTTCTTCATTAAAGTAAAATTTTCAGGAAAAATCAATCTCATTTTTTAAAACAAATATTTAATTTGTATATCTCAATACATCAAATTCAAATTTTATTTCAAGAAACTATAATTCAATGAAAGAAAACAGCCACTGTCATGTAATAATAATAATATATTCTTATTATTAGAAATCTTATTTTTTTAAAAAAAGAATTCTGTAAGAAATTTTTTTTTCTTTCAAAACCTATATCAAAACCTTGTTTTTACTGGAATATGTGTTCCAAGCAAAATATACATTAAGGTATTTTGAAAATTTAGCATTATTTTCCTGCCATTAATAATTAATTTTGAAGTACTGAAAATTTATTTTAAAATTATCTCTACTCAATATAGCTAAAAAAAATAATAATAATGCTGTTTCATGAAATTTACTTAAAATTTTTTTTTTAAAAAAAAGTACATCAATACTACTGATGATTGAAATGATTATAATACTACGCTTTCTAATAATTTTTTAAAAATTTTTTCAGTTTTATACTACAGAATTTTAAGTTTAATCACACGTTTTAAGCATAGCTGAAATGTGAATCTTATTGTGAACAATGGTTATAATGAATTTTCAGCGAAGTAAGAACAGAACACACAGAAAAATTAATTATACCCTTTATATATTAGCTAAATCACAATATAAACATAATTTTGGACTGTTTTTTAACTGAAAAATTATATGGAATTCAAGTCAATTTTTGTTTAGCATAAGCTGGAAATAATTTTAATTCTAAACAGTATTTAAAAGGCAATGCATCTAATTCCTACCATTTTATAACAGTCAATATGATATAGATAAATATAAAACACAATTTTCTTTCTTTATGAATAATATACATATATAATTATTATATTATATATCAATATTTTTCTAGTTATGTTTCTTAGAATCTGTTTTCTATCATTTAGCTTTGTGGGTAGTATAATTTTGTCTTATTATTTTTTTTCATTTTATTATACTATATATATATATATAAGAATATTGCTCTAAATGAAAATATGATTTAATTTCAGCTGCAAAAGTTAAAAGGATTTTGTAACAATAATCCTCAAGTGTCTGCTTAGAAAAAATTTGCTAAACCTGATTCAAATGTTATATGGATTAATAAAAATTTACTAAAAATTGCAAATAATCAAAAATATATCAATAAACTAAAATATTTTACTCTTCTATTTTAAGTCTACAATATAGTTACAGTTCTACATTTGTTTTTCCAGTTTCCCTTAATATTTTTAAAAATTTAATCTTAATTCTTATTTTATAAACAAACCATATTTCTAAGGTGTGTGAACTTGTATACAACAAATAAACAATGAAAACATATTTATATCTTAAAATTCAAACAAAAATTGAAAAAACATTGAAATTGTTCAGTAGTAAAGTTATAAACAATAAACGCACAATATTTATAATAGGTTATTAGATGCACACATACTGAAACACACACTCAACACAGCATATCCAAAAAATACAATACATTGCACTTTTTTTTTCTAATTATGTTGAAAGTAGCCAATAATTCATAGAGAGCCAAATATAGGAAGCCCAAAACAAAGGAATTTGAATTCCAAGGCTGTAAAAAGTAGGAATAGGTGCTGCCAACGAAATTGCGCATTACACGTCCGGCCTTGTTTGTTCCTTTTATCTATCAGACTTCCTAAAGCAGGGATCGGCAGCTCATAATTGCTTATTTCACAGCCAAATCTTGAAAAGCGGCTTACTTTAAAAGGTTTAGGTGATTTAAACATCCCTAATAGAATTATTAGCCATTATAACTCATTTGGAATTATCCAATTAATATTATACGAATATTTTTGCAATGAACATAAAATCATTTCCCTAAAACAATGTTTTTCCCCCTTCTTTCTTTTTAAACCTAGAAACGATTTATAAAGGTCTATATTTTGTTTTTATAAATGTTAAGCTTAGGGTACATAGTGATCTCAGAAGGAACTTTTTAATTTGTTTTTTAGCCCAAACCATATCAGGTATATATATATATGCTGACAATGTTTTAAATGGATCGATTGAGTCATGGAGCAACACAGGTTTCTAATTTTACTAATTTCATGTATTCAATTGTTATTTTATGCATTTTTTACACTAGAAATTTTTTAAACATTTCTTTATTTTATTGCTGATCAATACACTGAATCCAATAGTTAAACATTTAAAAAAAACCCGAAATTTCGGAGATATTTATCGGATAAATTTTAATAAATAAGGTGTTGTTTCAATTCTTTTTTATAATCATCAGACAAATCTTTGAAAAACATACCCAGCCTTTCTAAAATTTTTATTAAATCCCGTCAGAATTTATTAAAAAATGTACAGCTCTTTCTAATATGAATTGTTGTCATCGTTCCTGAGTTTCTCTCAATTTACTATCAAGCAAATTTTGTCTTGTTACACACATCCGAGCCTGTTTTGTATTTCGTTTTACATATGTTTCATTACTGAAATTAATAAATGCATTTCTTTCATTCATCTCACAATAATTGAAATATATCATTAGAATACTAAAGTATATTATTGCGAATCTTTTATTTTGCAGCAATATCTTCTTAATTTCAAATAAAACCCTCCAAGATTAATAGTTCTACGGAATTTCATCCTTTTACTAAAATAAAATATTAGTATAATAATATAAAATTATTTTAATGCATTTTTTTAAAAATCAGAACGATGTGATTGTCAAAAAGATCACCAAAGAAAAATAGAAGTCTTTATGCAAGTTTGAATAAGAGTTAATAGTAGCAATTGAGACAGAGACATTAACAAACTTTTTTACGAGGTCCAATAAAAAGCTATCTTTCTATTTTAATGCGACTGATTTAATCTATCGATGTAAGATCGCTGTTTGTTATGTGAAGCCTCAATTCATCAATTAGCTGCAAGTTTTATATATTTCTGAAAGTCTTCAAAAGTTAGCATATCCGGAAAATTATTTTTAAATAGTAATACAAAAGTATAAATAGCGAAAATATTGAAGTATTAATAGTATTTAAAAAAATTAATATTTGTTAAGCTGAGTATCAAGCATTATAAAAATAACTAGCAAAACCAAGAACTAAGTTATATTTTTATCTGAAAACCCTCTTAGAATTCTAGTATAATTTATGTTGTTGAAGGAAACGATTTTGATGATCTTAGCTACAACAGAATCATTTATAATGGAAAGTAGCAAAGAAATAATTGACACATAATATTTCTAGGATTTCAAAACTGAATGAATACTTTATACCTTTTTTTAAAAAAAGAAATAGAGTTTCCCAATTTTCTTTACAAAACATGTACTGTTAAACGTTTTTTTCTTAAATGTATTTATGTTGCATGTAAATGTTAAAATTTAAATATAAATAACTATGCAGCTAATGATTATTTACTTATGGAACTTGTAAAAATTATGAAAAATCAACTATACAAGGTTTTTTGATTTAAGAAAAATTTATTACTTGTACCGCTTTGACATAAGATGGAATGCACCACTCTTTAAGCTACTTTACTGCACAAACCATTGTATTTTTCAAATGGTTTTGGATTATACCTACTGTATTAAAAAGTGTTGTGTAACTAATATTGTTGACAATCTTAAAAAAAGTAGACAATTGATTGCTTTTAAAACTAAATAAAATATTAACTTGTATTGCATTTCCCATCATATAAATATTACTTACTAATTAATTACATTACATAATCTTTAATGCTTTAGAAAGTCTTTCACAACTGTGATGCAATTATAATGCATATGTGACCACAGCTGAAAATCCCATCTAGCACTTTTTAAGATCAAAAAGTCATTCAAGACTTTCAGAGATGTAAGAATATTTACTTCATTCATCTGGTTCATACACAGAACACCTATAAAGCAACCTGAAAAACTATAACTAATTAAAGTATTTATAAAACAAATAGTATACCAAAAACTGGTCCATTACTGGACAAAAAAATAAATAAATCCTTATTAGTACATCTATACCATAAAAAAGACAATCACATTATATCATTACTTTCACTACGACTTTCCTCATCACCCATGAAATGTAACATATGGATGAAATACCTGTATAGGCAAGGCAGATTTTCAAGGTCTATTCCTGTATAACAAACAGCACAAATATTATCAAAATGATGAATAATTTATTATTAAGAATTATTTACAAGCAAGTTAAAACATATTACTTACTTTAGTATATAGTTTTGCTTGTATTGATAGCAAGCATTAACATCACCTGATTCTATATATTTTATATTAAACACTTACCTGCAAAAAGTATACATGTATTTTCTAAATTTTTATGTTCGAAAAGTATAAATCAATTTTTTTGCCTAAAATTTTATTAAGAATGAATGATATAAAAAATTACCATACTCCCATCACTTTCCAAAATTTGTGTGGTAACATTCAACTGCAATGGAATCTCTATCCTGCATGATTTTTAAATTACATGCTTCTAATATACTGTCATAAAGCCATTTGTGACAAAAATGTGGTCATTTTTGATAATTACTTACCTCCTCATCTGATATAAAAATATACAACAACTTTACCCCATAAAAACATAGCTAAATAAATGTCTTGGAAAACATAAAACAACTCCACTACAAGCATATATCAGGTGTTAAAGATACAGTTGTTTTTTTTGCAAATAGTTTTTGAATTGAGTAATGCTGACTTGCCTGAGCTTGAATGTTTTCTTTCTTGACAACTAAAAAAAACATTCCAGAGTTTTCCTTTTTATTTTTATATCCCCAATAGTTGGCTTAAATATTTGCTGCTAGTTTAAATGCTGATTGGGAGGTAGGTACATGAGGATCAGGTAAATAAAACTCTTTAGTAATTACTTTTTACCTTTCTTTTACTGAATTGCATGTGTAGACAATTGTTCCTGAACTATTTTACCTTGCAATAAACAATTTAATACTACAAGTAGAAGTTCAGTCTCCTGGTTTTTCTTATGTCATTACATATTTCATTGGTGGAAGACCCCACACCACACTTTCTATCTGAGATATGGAAAGTATATTCAACATTTTCAACAACATGGAATCTCTCAAACAATTTAAGAATGAACTTAATATGTTTACATGGTGCATGATTATCTGAGCATTCACATGTATACCAAGCCGAACATGATAATTTTACACACCTGTAATGGCATTGATCACACACACACATAACCTCTTTCTGAAATGCTACCATAATCTTTTTAACAACATAAAATACATCTCCATTAGTCTGCGATTTTACAAACCAAGAATTTGTTGCCTGGTCATAAATATCTGTCACGAATCTTCAATTCATTTTGAAATGGAAATAGGTTGTGAGGATATAAACTGGGGAGAGTACCATTTAAAATTCTATAATGTGCTAAATATGTGTCATGCTGTATTTTCAACAAACTATCTGCTTGACAGTTAAATTTTCATTCTTAAATAATTGGACATTCATGTATTGTGAATAGATTAACAATATATATTTTTATCAGTATTGGCATGCAGAAGTAGATGATGTGACTTATACTATAAGTAGGCTGAATTACAATAATTACCATCAAAATATTTATTGAAAGCAAGCTTTTTATCAGTCGATGCAATTTTAAAATTTTCCATTATTTGTTTACATCTGATTGAACTTAGTCCTTCCAAATGAGCTACTAGAGAAATTTCCCTTCGCATTTCAAAATTGGAAAACAAGATCATTTAATCATTTCTTCCAAGCGCATTGAAGGCGTAATGCAATTAATTTTTAACTGAGCCCCCTTTCTCTCAGAATGTTGAAACACAATACATATTTCCTGTATTTAATTTATTAGTAATAGCATGAGCAACAGAGTAAAGCATTCCTTATTAGTCAAGTACAATTAAACTTCTATTAACCGAATACATATTCTAATACTGAAGATTTTTCAATACCCATTTCAAGATTAGCTTTAATGAGCTCTATACAAGTTTTATAAACCAGTTGAAATGCTTGATTATGCTTTGAAAAATATATTACACTGATCCCTTAATAGGCTTTATAAAGAGTGATTCTACCAAGATATTCCATTAATAATTGGAATATAGAATCTTTGATATTTCTATACAACTAGTTTTTCTTTTATAAGTCTAGGAAGCTTCACATGTTAGCAAATGTGTTAAATATCTAAATCTACAATTTCACTCATAATATGGAAAAGGTTAAGGGAAAGTTAAATCTAAACATATTGTGTAGATCTTTACATGTGATTCGTATAAAATTTTTTGCAATAGATAATACATTCCAATAATGATTTTTTTCTTACTTTAATTAAATAAATGTATTTTCTTATTAAGAATAGTGTTATTACCTTTGGTTGGATCCTAGCAGGGCACCCTTCTTTACAAGAACACCTCCAGAAAATTTGTATTTTCTATTATTATTCTCACAATCATTTAAAAATTTAGCCAAACAATTTACCTCATATATTTACGTTAATTTTTCATAACAATCAATAGAACTTTCGATTTAACGACATGAAAAAGTTTTACACTCACGAGATCCGCCAAGTGGGCAATCACCCAGCAGGAACTAAAAAAAATAATGAATCTACTACAATGGTAAATACCTGGAAATTTTAAAACGTATTATTAAAACATTATAAATAATCAAAGCATAAAATTTTACCATTCACGTGATCGGAGAATCGAGCTTTCACATGGCAGAAGCTAGAAAGTCGATGAACTGAAAATGCTAATTATATCAAATCAAAGCACAAAATAAAAAAAAATACAATATAAAAAGAGTAAAATAATAATAATTCAAAATTATGAGTCAAAGTTTCTAGTTGTTCACATAAGTTAGAAATTCCATAAATCAGCAAATATGTTAAAATGATGGAAAACTTAACAGGAAATTAATACAATATAAAAACTGCAAAAAAATTTAACAATTAAACAGTATTATTCAAAGTTATAAAATACCTAATCAATAAATCTCGCCGCTAGAATTTTATATACGAACCTTTCAGCACGAGCGCTATAGCAAGAATGATTTTAGTAGGTTCAATTAAGCCAACGATGAACTTGGCGATTTTCAAAAAGAGGCCAAAAATATCAAAGTAACCCATCCTTGTTTGTAGATTATAGGAATAGGTGCTGCCAACGAAATTGCGCATTACACGTCCGGTCTTGTTTGTTCCTTTTATCTGTCTCTATCCATGGGAAATGCTCTGAAATGTCTGTCAGAGGGAAAATAAACAAATTAGAATTATACAACCTGGCAATTCTTATATCCATTCTGCATAAGCTCCGTCCCCGGCTACTGCATCTGTACTGGACGACATTGTCCTAAGGTGGTTCTCCATCTGCTCCAACCTCCTGGCTCTCCTTTGCTCCGTGTGAGCCTCCTACGGATATAATTTCGGGTACATGGGTTTCAGGGAACCCTCAAACCCGTATCTGGCTAGAAAAAGTTCTGTATAGGTCTTGGTTAAGTTGCATTTTCATGCTGGATAGTATGGAGCTTAGCAATTGGATGAGTGGCGGTAGGCGGGGCTTCGAGGCGATAATCTTTGGCGGCTCGGTTTTGGAATCTGGTGGAAGAGAGAGTGTCTTCCAATTTGGATGTAGTAGTGATGAGGATATTGGCTCAAAAAAGGATGCCCATGGGGGTGTGAGTGTGTGTAATGATGTGTGGTGACGCAATGTCGAGTAGGGGAAAAATTAAAAACAAGTATGAAAGAAGCGACCGGTGGGTTTCTGCGAGGCGGACACCCTCCTTCGCATTGTCCGCGCACGGCGGTGCTGCATTTATAGTCTTGGAGTGTAGCGGGAGCTCTGAGCACTCCGCCACAAGTGCAGTTAACATTAAATGCAATAAATAAATACAAGTGGATGAAAATAGTTAAGAGAATTGAATTTAGCAAATAAAAAGAGAAATTTAAGGTGAATCACTTCCTTTGTTTAACATCTTACATGACATCTAGATGGCGCTGGCTATAGCGAAATTTTTGGCACAAATATTTTTCTAAAGATTCCCTAGATGGGCAATAAATTTATCTCTCCGGTACTCCTTTCAACAAAATTCTCCCCTCAGCGAAAGGAGACACTCCCTGACTGGGGGGGGGGGGCAAAATCATAAAACTGGTAGAGAAGTTCTTTTTTCTTTTTCAAGGGGAAGGGGGTAAAACAGCAGTGAATCTTGTCCAAGGAAGAGTTCTTATTTCTGGACAAAGATCAGTGGTCAAACTTTTTCGGCTCATGTAAGATGTTTTCCACAGTGTTGGATAAAACGACATGGGGACCCCCTAGGCAGTCCAGTTCTCGGGGCCCTGTAGCCTAATAATCTTATTACACAAAATTTTAACAATATATTTCATTGCACAAATAAAATAACAAATAATCAGCAAATTAAAAAAATATGTAACTAAACAATAATTATTTATTCGAATTTTTAATAAAATCTAATTCTTGCAGCAAAAAATAACTAAATATTTGGAGTTTTCTTTTTTTATTTTTGGGACCCATAGGCAATTACCTACTCCACCTAATAAATAATTCGGTACTGGTTTTCGGGGAATCCCATTCCACACTCTTAGAAGAATATATCTTAAAATAATATTTAAAGTATATAGATAAACATATTTTCTTGATGTTATAGGAAAAAACTTTTAAAAATTTTATTTCTTATTAAAAAAATTTATGATGTAATGTTAATGTTATTTATTCATTGATAATATTAATTTTTGATCCAAATGTCACCTGTGCACGCATGCATTATATTTAGTATTCTCAATTTTTACACAAACTGTCGTCCTTTGGAAATAATGTGTAGTAGCATTTCATATTCCGCGTTTAATTCGTTTTTATATTTTGTTTTTGTAGCCACTCGCGTTGAGAAACATTTTTCATTTACTAAATACATTTTTGTGAATGGCACTAAAATGTTCACAGCAATGTGAGAAATTCTGCGCATTTTGCAAGAATTGGCTACCTAAAATTTTGGTGTTCTCGCTCAAATTTAAATTTTTGCATTGAATCTGTTGATATGTCGATAAATTGTTCCATCTTCTTCATTATAGGTGTTTTTCTCCCCCACAAATGTAAAAGGTTTCAAAAAATTGTACTAACTAGTATAAAATTACTTTGTGGAACTCGGGATAGTAAACAATAGTATATTCACAATCTAATAGATAAAGAAAAAAGTTTTAAATTCATTTATTATAATACAATAAAAGTTTAAAAAGTTTTTCACAACAAAGTTAAGTTATGCATAAATAAAATTTTTAATTTTAATGTATGAGATCATCTTTAGATAATTGTGGTTATACGAATTTCATGAGAACTTTAATCCGTTTTACATACACATTTATAGTTTTTCTTTCCATTTTTTTTATTGTGACTCGTGGAATCCCAAGGTTCTCTGGAACACAGTTTGAAGATCAATGCTCTAGATAAATGATTTAGAGAACGAAACTGTGATAGAAAAGGGGTTGGCAACCTATTTCACACGCGGCACAATTCTCAGTGGCACTCTGCACTACTCAACAAATGCGTCAGTTTTCAAGAGGATGGAAGTTGATAAATTTGTTATGGATCTTATTTGAAATAGATCTACAAAATTATGGACAATTATGAAATGTCGAAAAAATCGGAAAGATAACTCCAAACATAAATTTACAGATATTTTGTAAATTATTGAACGTTATTTCTGCAGAGATTTAATTGTTTCAAAAGAGAAAATTGTATGCATTCTGCTCTCCGCTTTTGGTTCCATTTATCTAAGTAAAAACTCTTTCCTCATAAGAAAAATATTTCGAGTCCACATAGAAAATCAACAAAGAATTGTCTCAATTTTCTTCTTAGACAAATTCTTATCTATAAAATATAATTAAATATTTTTCAAACAAAATACGCAAATAATAGCCTCATTACATTACTTTTTATTATAAATAGCAGGATCAATAATATCATGTGTATCTGAAAAATATTTAACAATTTTTAAATAAAGAAAGTACGAACAAAAGAAAAATATTACATTTTTTCCCCCGGCGTTTCTCAGTACAAATTCTGAAATATATCAACGTTGATAAAGCGTATAATAATAGACATGATATATTTTATGTTGCGTATACGTATAGAATAAAATACACTTTTTAAATCACATACAGTTATTGATTTTAGTATACAATAACCTAAATTTAACATTTATACCGTTGGATAAACATACGATTATTTAATTTTTACCCATATTTGGCAACAAAATATAATAGTATTGTTTTATGTAGTGGATGGCATTTGATGTTAATACAGTTTTTTCTAATATTTATTCATTAATAAGCAATTGATTAATTAAATTAATTACCGGTTTTCGACACCAACTTAGATTCGTCTCCATTATTGTAACAATGTAACTGCTAAAACAATGACAAAAGTTGGCGTCGAAAACCAGTTTTTCAGCCAAACTAGCCGAACCGGGTGTGCATTGTTACAACAATTCAGACAAATCATGCTTTTTTTCAATTCCTACTATTAGTTCACTCTCTCCCTATACATATATCTATATATATCTTGTTAAAATATTCAATCGTTAATAAAATACTTTCTATGCATTCATTCAAAGTAGAAATTGACTTAAAATTTTTTTTTATAATACTTGTTTCCCTTAAAAATGAAATTAATCTAACAGGAAATTGCGCTCAAACTTATGGGACGAAAACCTGCAACACCAATTACGATGTATAAATAAATGCATTGAGACATATTTGCAAAAACTCAGTGAAAGAGTTGAGAAACAAATATCTCACTAATCAAATAAATTTAAATCATATTATTTGATTCATTGCATTTTCATTATTATATTATCTATGTTTGTATATATATAAAAATAATGAAAACAATAATAATTCGTTCTGTTTTAAATTCTTACTCCAATAAATGCTTATAATGAATCCAAATCTATCATAGAGATATATATTTCATATGTGGCCCGCGGAATTGTAATGTTTTTCCGAAGTGTCCCGCAAGGTCATTTGGGTTGGCCACCCCTGTTCTACGCAAAACCCCATCAGAAGACTTTTCAAGTATCATCAAAAGCGGGTACCCCCTTCCCCCCTCCCACTCTGCAGTTTCATCTGCTCTTTGCTGTTTTATTACCAGAGCAATAAAAGTTTCTACCTCCCTCCCCCTTTTTTTTGTACCTTTCTTTTCTTTCCTAGAGACTTCGCACCAATGTTTATCGTGAACTAATGAAAACACCGTTTACATACTTAGAAAATTATTTTTTTTAAAGTAAGTGTTTGTAAAAGTTTATTCACTGGATTATCATTTTGTGAATACTTTATTTTCTAATTTAAAAATAAACTAGACCGAATCAATATTTTAACTATAGTGCTAAAAAAAATTTTAAAATTTTACTACTTAAAAATTTTATTACATATTTTACTAAAATGGATATATTCCGAATTAACTTTAATTCTGACTTTGATATGTGTAAAATGTATTGCGCAAAGAAACCGCAGCATCTATTATATTAAAAATTTAGTCAGACTTGACCAGGGAATTGAAAATGTTGAATGATAGAAAATACCAGACAGTCAGTGCCGGTTTATCCATTGGGCACTTGGGGCGGGCGCCCTGGGCCGGGAAGGGGCCGGATAGGCTGGACTTAAACAGGTTTTCTAATTTTAAGTTTCACTTCTCCAGAGTCAAGAGTACATGTGGATCTTCTGCTCCCAGGTATCGAAATGAGCCTAAACAGGCACTGCAGACAGTAATTTTGAATAGGAAAAACAGCAAATTTAAAGATACAGCTACTTTAAAATCGCGATATTGCACTATTTATTCGAATCTAAGACGGACCTTTTTATTCCGATGTTAATGCTACTAAAAATTGGTTGCAAGACGGAAAAGAATCGAAGACGGGAAAAATTCATCGAAAAGAAAAATTGAACAAGATATTATCGAATAGAAAAGATATAGATTTCGTTTATTTTTAAAAGTTTTTAATACTGGTAAAATAAAATAATTGTTCATTTCTTATTAATTCACCTTTTTTTTTCGTAAAATGAGTGAGTGAACATTAACGTCGCACTGAGGGCTTTTGACGACGGACTTCGTAATTTTGAACCATGGTCAAGTGACGAGGACGACACCTGAGATGGCATCCCGTCTCCTACCACACCAACGGGGGGACGTTAGAGCTCTCGACAGATTTAACGTACATCGCTTTGTGGCCACGGTAGCCTAGTTCTCTAGGTATCGGATCGTGACTGGCATGTCACGAGTTCGAGCCGAGTATCACTAAATACCCACCGTGTAGGGGAGCGATGCACGTTAAATCTGTCGAGAGCTCAAACGTCCTCCCGTCGGTATTAGGACCTCCCTCTTAGTTAGGAGAGGGGGAAATTCAGGTGTCATCCTCGTCAAATGACCATGGCTCAAAATTACGAGGTCCATCGCCAAAAACCATTCACGTAGCTGAACAGTGCGACGTTATTATTCACTCACTCGTGCATCGCTTCCCTACACGACAGGTCTTGAGCGGTACTAGGCTCGAACTCATGAAACGCCAGCCACGAATCCGTTACCTTGACCACTAGGCTACTGCAGCCATATTTTATTTTGTAAATTTATCATATGTCGATAACATATTTAACACTATTTTTAGTTTTTTTCCCACAAAAACTGGCTGAGAGAAAATTTGGGGTACGGCTTAGAATTGGAGAAAAGTAATTAAAAAAAATAAATTTCTGGTAATTTAATTAAAAAACAAGATTTTTTTATTGATTGTTCCAATGGTTTAATGGTAAAATTGCGCGTTAAATATAAAAGCTATTCGATGAAAAAAAATTTTTTGTTTGTTAAAAATATTATAATTGCATTACAATAATTATATTAAAATTTTAAATTGTGAGCTTCAAGGAGTAGTAATTTGTGCTCTCTAGTCAATTCACAGCTTTCTGTGTATGTGTCAAGAATAAAATAAGTATACTTTCAATTTTTCATTCAGTCGCTTCACAGAATTTAAATATTTTTATATGCATTTCATTAATAAAAGGCAAAAAAAAAAAAATCTAAGTAGCATAATTATAAATTATCTTGATGATTTAAATTTTTAAAGCACACATGCTGGAAATATCGAAAACATTCCTAAATGGGAAAGTTCATCAGGTTTAACGTGTTAAATCTGTGTGTACATCATAAATCTTCTTTATTGTCCACACTATTTGTCACAACTTGCTGGTTACCATCATTTCAGCTGGCGACAATATTTCAGAAAGCTATCGCCAAAATTAAGTATTCGTAGCCAAGAAAAATTCGTGTTACAAAACGATGGTGGCGCCATCTCTTTGAGATAGTCCTAACTATGCCAAAAATAATTCAGAATGAACTTAAAATTTAAAATAATTCATTAATAAAAACATAAAACTTAATTCTGGCTACACTAGTCAAAAGAGGGAAGCATGCTTTCTAATATACTATTTAATTCTACTCGAAAAAATCAATTTTTTTCTATTAAAATGTGCCTTGCGTTTTCACTTCCTATACTTTAACATAGAAAACTCAAATTTCATTTTGCAATAATGCTGAAAACTGCGTATTTTTTTTTAAAAATCAAAATTCAAAGAACACCAACCTCTAAATAATAATTTTTTTTTATAGCCATAGAAATTTTTATTATTATTGGAGCTTTTTTCTGCCGGCAAATGTGCTTCCCGTTTGATCCCTATCCTTTAACATTGACCGAAAACAGCCTTAAGTTATGGAGGATTGTACGAGTCCAGGAGAATTCTCATGGGTCGCTTGCTCTTAATATTGACTGTATAATTTTCAAGGTTTTGCATATTAATATTTTCAGAGCTATTGAGTGAATCAAAAAATTTAATCGAGATATCTTGGATATGCTGCTTAAAGGATGGTATATTTAAACAATTACGAATGTCGGCGTTGCGCATGCGTCTAGTGGTGCCAACTATCATTCTGATGAGAGTATTTTGAGCGGTATCTAGAATTTTTTAATATTGGTCTTGGCTGCTGTAAGATTCGCCGGACCAAAACAAAACTATATAGGTGGCGCTGCCATCGAAAGAAAATAAAAAAGGAAAAGAGAGAAGAGGAACCACAATGGCGGAAAAAGCGATGTCGGCTACACCCTGTAGCTTGAGATATGAAAATGGTTTATAAATAGTTGATTTTTAATAATAGAATATTTTTTATATTGATTTTTACTTGTGTGTGTGCTGTGTGGCTTCTAGAAAACGAAATAAAATCTTTCGCCACTGAAGATGAATTAAGTAATTTTATGCCTGGGTGTGATGAATTCTTCTTTGATGAATTTATGTAAGAACCTACAGCGGGATCGACAAGAGGAAAAGGTTGAATTGGCGCAGTCTACAGGATAAAAATTCGTCAAAATCCAAGTAAGAGGGAGTCCACACTCACAGATTAAAATTATTATTGGTAGAATAAAATATATAGAGAGTGCATTATATATTGGTATATATTTATTATATTTTTACTAAGCATCAGTTCAAATATTTTTTGTTTTGGTTTCTTCATCAGAAACGATATGGAATATTGATATATTATTATATTTTTATAGAACATCAGTTCAGATATTGGTTGGTTTTAGTTTCATCAGAAACGATATGAAATACTGATATATTTTTTATTTCATTTAAGTTGAACATCAGTTCAAATATTTTTTGTTTTGGTTTCTTCATCAGAAACGATATGGGATATTGATATATTACTATATTTTTATTGAACATCAGTTCAGATATTGGTTGGTTTTAGTTTCATCAGAAACGATATGAAATACTGATATATTTTTTTATTTCATTTAAGTTGAACATCAGTTCAGATATTGTGTGGTTTTAGTTTCATCAGAAACGATATGAAATATTGATATTTTTTTTTATTTCTATGTAAGAGTTGAACATCAGTTCATATAATTGTTGTGAAAGTATAAAATTTTGTTGAGTTTCAACCGGAAAAGAATGGAAGAGTTTATAATGCATAGTTTGAATTTATTTATTGTGTTAAAAAATTTTACTGAATCCAATTAAGTGTCATTATCTTTTTTCAGAATTAAGCAGAAATTAAGTTGTATAAATTTTTTGGTGTGAAATGCACATTATATGTTGAAAAAGATTTTTTTTTCTCTTCCTCAGTTATATAATACTTAGTAGTTTAAAAAAAAAGAGAGAAAGATATCCATTCTTGCTGTACTTGAAGTAGATTTAACTATGACTCATTGCCATTTTAACGAATGCTGAGTAAGCAAAAGTAAAACAGTTCAAGGTTCTGTGCTGAATCTTCGATTTTATGTGTGTGTGGTTTTTTTTCTGTGGAATAACTGTGTTTTTTTTTCTTTTTGAATACTATTAAGGATATTGTGTCTGCTGATTAGAACTTTTATGTTGAGTATATATTTTTTTTACTTGAAGAGTCAGATATTCAAATGTGTTTTAAATTATGGTGATTTTTTATTTTATTTCTGCTAAAGGTTGATGGTATATTGTGAAAGTGAAAGGAACAAAGATATTTTATTTTATTGTTGTGTTTTAGAAAAATCTTTAGAAGTACAAATTCTAAGAAATTAAGATATTTATGTGGCACTATATTTTATTATTCTTATAGTAGACATATTTGGTTGAATTTTTCATTTTGTTCTATGTCATATGCAAAAGTTACCATGCAAGGTATAAATTTGTAAAGTTTATGCTAAAAAAAAAGTATGAAACTATTTTTTTTAAAATATTAATCCAACCTTGATTAATTAAGCATATTTTTGCTACTTGAAAGTGTTATCAAATTGGCTTAGGATAATTATAATAAGGTGCGAGATGGCATTTTTAGGAAAGGGATTAAAAGCAGACTTGCAGATTATGGCTACGGAAATGGGGGTAGAAGATGTTCTTAGTTTAAAAGTATTTGAGTTAAGAGAGGCTATCTTGAATAGTAAAAACTTCGACGAGGAGTTTTGTAGAGAACAATTAAACACTATTATAGAAGAGAGAAAAAGGAAAGAAGAGATAGATTTGGATGAGAGGAAAAGAAAAGAAGATATAGAATTTTCGGAAAGGAAAAGAAAAGAAGATATAGAATTTTGCGGAACGGAAGAGACTGGACGATCTCGAGCAAAGGAAGAGGAAGGACGAGATGGATTTCGAACTCCAGAAGAAACGAATCGAGTTGAAAGGAGGAGGAAGTGAAAAAGAAGTGAAAGAATCAGGACAATTCAAGATTGATTTACACAAACTGATGCCGAAGTTTGACTCGAAATCTGACGATATTAGTTTATTCCTGGTATCATTTGAACGTCAAGCAAAAATTCTGAATTTGCCAAAAGTGTGTTGGGTGACACATCTGATCAGTATTCTACCTTTAGATATTGTAGGTCTTATTGCTCGTGAACCAGAAAAGGATGCAGCCGATTACGAATTTGTAAAAGGGCTATTACTTCAACGATTTAAGTTGAGTCCAGAGAAATTCCGCCAGCTGTTCGTGAAACACCAAAAGAATCCCGATGATACTTGGAGAGATTTTTATTTTGAGATAAGAAATTTTTGTGAAGAATGGCTTAAGGGCTTAGGTATTTAAACCTTTGACGACCTTACAGATCTCCTTATAACAGACCAAATGAAGAAGAAGGTGCCAACCGAGATTCGTGAACACTTTATCGATGAATGGGCAAAAATAAAAACTCCAAAGGTGCTAGTCGAAAAACTTGATGAATATGAGGATGTCCGTGGAAAAACTAAACGGCCAGCAGTGGCACTTATAAATAAAGATAAATCGTATCGTAATACACTTCCTTCGAATACCCGGAGCTCTCTACATCAGTTGGAAGGGAGAGACGTAAGAAATGAAGACGGAATGGGCAATTGCAGATACAATAACCATTTCAATGACAACAGTCATCAAGCACGTTATAATCAAACCCGGATTACACCTAGATGTTACACTTGTGGCAAAGAAGGTCATTTCTCAAGAGCATGCCGAGATAAAAACTTGAATAAACAAGACTCACAAAAGAACAAGTTTTCCTCACCAATCAAAGCTCAAAGTAATGCAGTGCAAGCTGAAGATACCACTAAGAATATTGTAACAGCGAAAATAGATGCTTCTGAATCAACGTGTAATTTTCCGGCAGAGAATATTGATAAATTGAAAGTTATAAAAATGAAGTGTTTAGATGTCGTCTTGGATGGAACGGTAGACTCCGGAGCACAAATCTCTATGGTGCGAGCTGATTTAGTTAAAGACATTGAGAGTAAAGGCGAAGGGAAGATCAAGTTAATATCAGCTTTTGGGGATAGTGAAGTCGCTCCTTTAAGAACATTAAATATAAAGATCGATGATGGATGGCATGATGCAATACCAATTACTTGTGCCGTTTCAAAGAAACTAGTGAACGATATGTTAGTTTGTCAAACCGCGTATGAAGCCCTTTTAGAAAGTATACAGTTGTGTGCAGTGTGAATGCAAGACAAGTCATTGATGTTGGAGTCCAAATGGATGAGGTTAGGGATTCAACCGTCTGTGAAGTCCCAACACGTGAAGAGAGTTCATACTCTGACATAGAAGTGTCGACAGACGCAGTTAACATTGAAAACGAAGTGAGATCCAATCTTAGTAGTGAGACTAGAAGTACTTTTATAAAACTTCAGAAAGAAGATGAAACATTAATAAGTGTCTGGGAACAAGCAAATAAAAAAGAAAAGGTATATGAAATACAAGGTGATCTGCTGATGCATAATGATGTTGTTTGTGGGGAGCCAATCAAGCAAGTTGTCTTACATGCGTGTAAAAGAAAGGAAATTCTACAAATGGCTCATGAAATTCCGTTAGCTGGACATTTAGGAGAACAAAAAACAAAGCAACGCATTAAATACTCCTTTTTCTGGCCTTCGCTAAAGAGGGACGTGAAGAAATATTGCGAAGCATGCAAACCTTGTCAGTTACGAAGAACTGTGACATACAGAGATAGAATTCCGATCCAGCCCATTGTAAAACCTAACAATCCATTTGAAGTGTGGGGCGTGGATTTCATCGGACCGTTGGAACCTCGATCAGGAAGAGGGCACGAATATATCGTATGTGCCGTTGATCTGTGCTCAAGGTGGGCGGAAGCCATACCAACCAAGAATATTACTGCAAAAACTACCTGCGAAGTGCTGATGGAAATGTTTTGTCAAACTGGGTTCCCAAAGACAATATGTACGGACCAGGGTACCAATTTTACCGCACAATTGACTCAAGCCTTTCAAGACGTGCTGGGAGTATCTACTAGGTTTTCTACTCCAGGTCATCCTGAGAGTATGGGAGCAGTTGAACGTTGGAATAGAACATTGAAAGACATGTTGAACAAAAATATTCAAGAACATGGAAATGAGTGGGATGTCCATCTCCCATATTTGCTTTTCGCTTATAGAGAAATACCTCATACACTGACTGGTGTATCACCATACCAATTAATTTATGGAAGACTACCATCTGGACCGATGACCATTTTAAAAGAGTTTTGGACAGGAGAAAGGGAAATCCCTACTAGTGCTGCTCGTTCTGTTGAAGAATACTTGAAACAATTGCAAAAGAAGTTGCAAGATGCACACGAAATCGCATCGGAAAACAGTGCTAAAAATCAGGAACGTATGACTTCACACTATAATTTAAGATCACGAGAAAAAAGTTTTTCTGTTGGAGATGAAGTACTAATCCTTATGCCTTCATCTACGCATAAATTGCTTAACACTTGGATAGGACCAGCCAAAGTAGTAAAGCTTTCTAGATCCCACTCTTGTTTAGTTCGAATGGAAGACGGTAATACTAGAGAATTACATGTAAATAATCTAAGACCTTACATCTCAAGAGTTGATCATGTGGGAATAATATTTGATCAAGATACCGATTTTGGTGAGCTGCATTATGCTCCCACAGATAAGGAAAATCAACCTAACATTGATATCGAGTTGAATCAAATGCCTGATGTTTTAAATGCTCAACAGAAATACCAATTAAGAAATTTGTTACAACGATATGAAGACATATTCCGGAATCGTCCTGGAAAAGCCAGAGTAAAAGGGCATTCTGTTAAAGTTACGGCAGATTGTTCACCTAAAAGATTACAACCATACAGAGTTCCTATTGCTCTTCAAAAAGAAGTTGAACGTCAAATCAATGAGCTGCTAGATATGGACTTGATTGAACATAGTGATAGTGATTGGGCGCACCCGGTGGTGTGTGTGGCGAAAAAAGATGGAAGTATTAGATTGTGCATAGACTTTAGAACTTTGAATAGTTTTACTATTCCTGATGCATATCCAATGAAGCATGCAACAGATTTAATATACGAGATAGGCAAAGCTCATTTTATATCGGTCTTAGACCTCACGAAGGGATACTGGTAAATCCCTATGGAAGAAAACTCAAAACATTTTACTGCATTCGTTACTCATTCTGGACATTATCAGTGGAAAGTCCTACCCTTTGGAATGAAGAATGCGAGAAGTACATTTCAAAAATCTATGGATCAAGTATTGAGTCCTCATCAAAAGTACTGTAGATCCTACATAGATGATGTGGCAGTATTTTTAGAAACATGGTCTGATCACATGCAACATTTAGAAAACGTTTTTAAGACTTTGAGAGAAGTTGGACTAACTGTTAATTTAGAGAAGTGTGATTTCGGAAAGAGCCAAGTTAAATTTCTGGGTCATGTGGTGGGTTCTGGAAAACATGCTCCAGATCCTCAAAAAGTGGAAACTATGTCAAAGCTACTGAGACCAACGACTAAAAAATAGTTACGATGACTGATTGGCTTATCAAGCTATTATCGTGATTATATTAAGAACTTTTTTGCTATTGTTTTGCCTTTGACAAATTTAACCAAAAAGAATATTCCAAATAAAATTCCTTGGGACGACACAGCTGAAGAATCTTTTCAATGTTTAAAGAAAAGCTTAATCGAAATGCCTACTCTCTATACCCCTGTGTTGAACCGCCCATTTCAGCTATATAGAGATGCTTCTGCTACTATAGTCGGCGCATGCCTTGCACAGAAAGATGAAAATGGAATGGAACACCCGATTTCCTTCTACAGTAAGAAATTAACCCAATGCCAAATGAACTGGTCCACGACAGAGCGAGAGGCGTATGCCGTGCTAAGTGCATTAAAAAAGTTTGACTGTTGGATCTTCGGATCTCAGATACAGGTTGTGTCTGACCACAACCCACTTTCATTTTTGACTAAAGGATTACCGCATGGTGCAAAATTAGCTCGATGGGCCCTAGCCTTGCAACGTTATGAGTTGCGTATTATATATCGTAAGGGGAAGAATCATGACAATGCTGACGCCCTCTCTCGCTTACCTTTTTCTGATTAGCCTGAGTGTTTACAGTATTTATTTAGGAATACTAGTCTTAATATATATAGTCATGCTTATATAACCTTATTTTATTGCATTTTTATATATTTGTGTATTAATTATCATATTTTAGTCATACCTCATTTTTTTATTACATAGTGCACTCTCCTCAACTAAAGTTAGGTATTTGTTTCAGCAGTAGGACTCTCGTGAGTGTGTGACTAATCTCTTTCTTTCAGCACCTGGTCACTAAATATGACGCATGTGCTTTCGTTGGTGGGGCGTGTAAGATTCGCCGGACCAAAACAAAACTATATAGGTGGCGCTGCCATCGAAAGAAAATAAAAAAGGAAAAGAGAGAAGAGGAACCACAATGGCGGAAAAAGCGATGTCGGCTACACCCTGTAGCTTGAGATATGAAAATGGTTTATAAATAGTTAATTTTTAATAATAGTATATTTTTTTATATTGATTTTTACTTGTGTGTGTGCTGTGTGGCTTCTAGAAAACGAAATAAAATCTTTCGCCACTGAAGATGAATTAAGTAATTTTATGCCTGGGTGGGATGAATTCTTCTTTGATGAATTTATGTAAGAACCTACAGCGGGATCGACAAGAGGAAAAAGTTGAATTGCTGCATAACCCCAAACTGGACATGCGTATGACATGATGGGACGCAAAACGACTGTATAGAGAAGCACTTTGTTATGCAAATCTAAATGAGAATTCCGGTTGATTAGGGGGAAGAGTTTAAACATTACTTTCCGGAATTTGTCGCGAGCGTGTAAAATGTGCGATTTCCATGTAAGTTTGCTGTCAAAAATGAGACCAAGGTATTTAGTTTCCTGAGACCAGGGTATAATTGTGTTGTACATTGTGGGTGGGGGTGGGAGTGTACGCTTTCGTGTAAAAACGACCGCAGCCGATTTGTCGACGTTAATTTTGATCTTCCATTTGTTGAAGTAATTTTCTAGAAGTGCGAGATGCTTATTTAGTGCAAAAGTTACTGTTTTGGGTGTTTTGAAACATGCGAGCATCGCAGTGTCATCTGCGTACATATTGATGTCAGTGAGTGAATATTTTGGTATGTCATTTAGGTAAAGGTTAAATAAGATGAGACCGAGTAACGATCCCTGGATTACTCCAGCACAGAGGCGGATTAAGGTAGTTGGAGGCCCCTGGCGGTAAAAGGTTTGAGGCCCGTGGGCTTAAGAGTCGAAAAACTAAAATAGTGAAGAGTAGCTTACTTTAAATTCTTAAAATAAAATATATTTCTTTTTTAAAACTCATCGGCTAATGAAAAATCTTAACTGTATATAAAAAAGTTTAAAAACCTTACTTAAGAGCTTACAGTTTTTCTATACAGTTTGATTTCTAATTGGCAAATTCATCAATTATTTTTACCATATCTATTTTGTCCAAAACATTTTATTCTGTATATAATATGGCCATGTTGTTCAATTTGTCTTTTCTCCCATAGTACTTCTTAGATTATTTTTAGCACGTTTTAAAACTAAAAAAGATAGATCTGATGCATTCGATATCGGTATTGTTAAAAAAATATTTTCAAAAGTTTTTTTCTACAATAGGATTTTTTTTTCATCTTGATAAATTTCTAGCGAGGTTTCATTGTATCTTTGTTTTCTTTTCATTTTTTATTCCAAGGTGGCGTGGTTGGTTTGTCTCTGGCCTTTGCACTCATGAAGCTTGTGGCCCCTACTACCCTGGCGGCCGCCAGGTCCGACACTCGCTTAATCCGCCACTGCTCCAGCATAAATGTTTTTTGTATCTGAATAAGTGTCGTTAACTCGCTCCGAGAAGGTGCGGTTAGTGATGTAAGAGTGGAGAAGGTGAGTTAGTGGTGGTGGGAAATTATAGTTAATAAGTTTGAATGTGAGGCCGTTTATCCAGACTCTGTCAAATGCTTTTTGACTGTCTAAAAAGACGGCCCCAGTGGATCTTTGTTTTTCAAAGCCAGCTGTGATAGTTTCAGTCAGTTTAAGAAGAGGGTGAGTTTTGGAAAAGTTTTTAGTGAATCCATATTGGTTTGGGTTAATAAGGTTATTTTGAGAGATAAAATCTTTAAGTCTGTTGAGGATGATAAATTCGGTAATTTTACTTAAGCTAGAAAGTAGGAAAATTGGCCTATATGACTCAGCCAATTTTGAATTTTTACCAGGTTTGAGAATTGGGAATATTACAGCCTCTTTCTATAAGGTAGGAAAGTGATTAAATTTAATAATTTTGTTAATGAGAATTGTGAGAATTAGTACAACTTTAAGAGGGAAATTTTTTTTATCATTTTGTTAGTAATGAGGTCCTTGCCGGGAGCTTTTTTACTACTAGATTTTTTAATGTAAGTGATGATTTCGTCCGGCAGGATGGGGTCGAGGTAGGTATTTGGGTTAGTAGAGAGAAAAAAAATTGCTGTGTTATTTATGTGATCGCCTTCTGTGGTGTTATCTTTATTTTGTGGTGAGATTTCTGTGAAATTATTTTTAAGTGTGTCTGCTAGAATGTTTTTTTTTTGTTTTGTCTGTGATTGCAGTGCCTGAATCGCATTCGAGTGGTGGTATCTGATGCCTTTTGTTTTTGAAGAATTTTTGTGTGCTCCAAAGGTTGTTGTCTTGAGCTTTAAGTGCTTCCAGCTGTTTATTCCAAGAATCATTTGAATATTTTAAAGAGTGTTTTAACAATTTGTTGTGCGCGATTGTAGTCTGTTTTGTGTGTGGGGTCTAGTGTACGCTGATAGCGTTTACGAAGCTTGTTCTTCTGTTGTATGAGCATGTGAATGTGAGGTGGGGTGTAGCTGCGGTTCTCGTTTCCTATTGGATGGGAGGCGTGGCTATGGGTAGAGAGTACTGTGCTAAAAAAGTTTTTCAGTTTGCGTTCCAGATCAGTGGAATTTGTAATGCTGTTTGGATGAAAATCAAAAAGAGAGAAATTACTATTTTTAAATTTGTAGTGTATTGTGACCAGCAGGTTGAGACTGCTCTGGGGTTGTTAGTGTACGTAGGTGTTTTAAGTTTAAAATAAATAAAGACTGGATTGGGATCAGATGAGAGATCGGAAGTATTGTTAGATGTCGAAAGGGTAGAAAAAAATTCTGATGAGCTCGATGTCTATTGTGTTAGCTGTACCGTTACCAAATCGAGTGTGTGTATTAGGATAATCAATGTTGAGGTTTAATTGATTAGCGAAGTTTAAGAGTTTAATGCCTCTAGTGGAATTGTGTAAGCAGTTCCAAGCGCTGTGTGTGGCGTTGAAATCACCAAAGATCACTCAGTCACTGCTGGTCTGAATGAGATTTTCGAGGTCTATAGTGAAAATGTTAGTGTCTGATCTGGGAGGAATGTACTCAGAAATGATGGAAATTGGGTTGAGATTTGGAGGAATGACAAGAATAATAGTGGCTTCTATGGCTTGTAATTGAGGTATTGGAAGGTGAAAGTGTTTGATATTGTTTTTAATGAGAATGAGAGTGCCTCCCGCCGCTCTGTCTTCCGTGATTCTGTCGTTCCTGTAGCAGCGGGGTAATTTGGAATACTGAAGGTATAGGCCGGTCTCAGGTGTGTTTCCTGAATTAGCATAATATCTGGGGCTTGCTTCTCTATGAAAATACGAAGTTCAATTCTTCTATTAATCAGTCCATTTGCGTTCCAAGAACACAAACTGAGGCTAATGGGTGACGATTTACGCATTAAAATTATTGAGGGATGCCTCGATTAGGCCGTATAATTGGTTAGGATTGCCATGGGCGGCACTGATTTGGTTCAAATTTCCGGCTATCCCAGAGGCTTGAGAGAGTTGAGAAAGTGCGAACATATGGCTATTTGAAGAGTTTGCTGAATACTGATGTTAATAGCAGCATTCAGAGGAAAATTTTGAATAGGAATGGGGTTTATTTGTTGAGCAGTTATGGCCTCAGTTTGCCGTGAATTCCCAGCTTTTTGAGTGCTGGCGTCTGTCGTGATTTATTAGTGTGAAGGGTGTTTTATGTGGCCGCTTGTGCGTATGATGTGTTCGGTCTAACTAGGCTATTAAATATATTTGTAAATGTGTTTTTGCTTCTGTTAAGTGCAGCGCCCTTAGGGGGCTTTGGGTAGCAAGGGCAACCCTGCCATGTGGTCGTAGACCTGACAGTTTATGCAGTACTTGATTTCTAGTTTTTGTTTGATGTGGCAATCGCGTGTGATATGAGCTTCTCCGCATTTTAAGTAGCGGGGGTTTATGTGGCAGTTTTCAGAAGTGTGGTTGAAGTTGTTGCAGGTGAAACATTGGGTGACTCCTTTACTTTCGAAGCCTTCTACCCTAATGCTCATGTAGCCTATAGTTTTTAAGTTGAAAATTTTAAGGTTATGAATGTTGCGTGGAAGTGTGATCAAGTAAACGGGTAATGGTTGTTTTGTTTTTCTGCTTATAAGTTGAATGACCTTCTCAGGGTTAAATCCGAGAAGTACAAGATCGTCTTTAATTTCAGTGCATTTTGTGTTTTAGGTAGTCCTTTAATTACTACCTTGATTGGTCTGTTTGATTTGGGTGTTATTACGTAGTGTTGGTATCTGAGTTTTTCAAGTAGGTCGACTAGAGTATCGTGTTCTTCGTCTGTGTTTGTGTATAGTTTAATGAATTCTTCCTGTGGTTTTGGTTCTTATTACTGGGTAAAATTGTGAGATTGTGCTGATGTGTTCGCGGTATGAATCTGTGATTTTGAGCATAATTGGTGGTGGAAGCTTAGGTTTTGGAGTGTTAGTGGGTTGTGGTGACGAGGGTGTTACTCCGATATGTGATCCTTGGTTTGTGATTGGAATAGTGGGTATTTGGTGTGTGTTTTGAGAGGACGAGGTTGTTACTCCTGCTTGTGAGTGTTGTACTGCGGCGTTATTGTTGGTATTTGTAGTGAGGGTTGGTTGTGTGGCTGGTAGAGCTGAGAATTCAGCGTCGATTTCATTAGATGGGAAATTAAACCTATTTTCTAGGCTAACTGGTGCCATACCTGGAGTTTTTAAGAGAACTTTTCTAGCGGCTTTGTTAGCAGGTGGTGTGATGAATCCGTCATTGTGCCTTTTGGTATGAGATCTGGGTGTACCAGGTGGTGATGCTTTAGGTGTGTGTGTTGAGGTGTTAGCAGGTGAAGTGTGTAGTGGGCAGCGTAGTGTAGTACATCTTGGTATAGAGCCAAAATCACTCACCACATTTTCTAGAAGTGCATAGATCTCCTCGTGCTACCTTTGAAACTTTACATACAGGGGGTCGTCAGGGTTGTGGCTTCGGTCCATTTCTAGGGTCTCCATGATCCTTTTGTAGCCATCACGGGTGGCGGTAAATCGTTTGATATTGGCTGTTGTTCGTACCAATCTCTGGCAAGGCGTCTCCTCAGTCATACCGTTGTGGTCAGTTGGGGGTGTGCCTGGTCGTGAGTGTGGCGAGGACAAGTCCATTTCGTCTAACAGATATTCAATATTTCGGTCCGGGTCAGTTTTGGGTAAAGGAGTTGAAAAATATGATGAAGTCAGTAAGCTGACTTCTAATCCTTTCAGCCCTGATAAGGGCTATTAGAAGTCGGGTATTGCTGCTTTCCTGACTGCTCTCAGCTCGCTAGTAAAGAACGTCGTATCTACTCCGTGTCTCAAGCGAAATCCTTCTCGGACTAAGTCACCGTGTGAGCCTCCTGCAGTTGATAAGTTCCTCCAGCGCTTTTCTGATCAGCTAGGGGATTTTTCTCCTTGCTGCTGTCCACTCGACGTCCACTTCGAAGAATAGAAGGGCAATGGCGCTCCTGCTGGACTGGACGGGAACGGTTAAACCTTGAATATCTCGCCTCCTCTCTACGTGATGGGACTGCTCTGCTGGCATCAGATTGTCTTTCACTGGCCTCCTTCCTAAATCTCTTTGTCGAGAGACGAAATGGCATGGATGAGGCCACTTTCCTCTTGATCCTAGATCTTGGTGCCTGTGGTCTCCTTTTATTCTGCTGCATCTCGACCCAAGATGCTGGCCTCTCTCTTTTCTCATGCTCCACTATCACTTGTCTTCTCTTCATGAAATGCGCCGTATTAGCCCTCGAAGAAACAGTCGATTCTGTCCGCACACGCTTCCCCCATCTCCCCTCCCCTCTATCGCGTCTATCCTTGGATACATCACTACTACCAAATTTGTTGATCCTGGTCCTCTTCGACTACTCTCTACCTTTTCCGACTATACTTCCCTCGGCCGCCTTACATCCGACCTTTTTGATTGTACTCCCCTAGGCTGACTAATTTCCGATATTTCTGATTCGCCGACACACTCCTCATTTTCCCTTTGATGGTAAATCCTCACCTGGTCTACATTCACCGTTATTTTTTTACCAAATTTCAATACAACCAAATTATTATTATTCACTTTTAAAACTTTGTAGGGGCCTTCAAACTTTGGCATAAATTTACCCACAATTTTCTTATAAGCTGAGCTCAAAGGGTGTGTTTGAAACAACACAAGATCATCAAACTCACGTTTCCTTTTATTGTAATATTTTGCTCATTTTTCCTGTTGCTTCCTAGTATTTCTCCTAACCTCCTCAAAGAATTGTTCTATGTTGCCAAACACCAAGTCTGACCCGTCAGCTACCATCACTAATTTCTGAAATGAGTGAATTAATTTTCGACCTAAAAATAACTCTGCCGGTGTTTTACCAGTTATTTCAAGCGCTGCCGTTCGTAAAGCATAACCGAATTCCTTGAGAAATTGGTCCCAATTATTATGATTCTCTTCTACAAAACTGGAAATCATTTGTAGAAGAGTGCGATTAACTTTCTCAGTCTGATTAGATTGAGGTATATAAACCACCGTTTTAAAATGTTTTATGTTCAACCCTCGACACACATTCTCAAATACTTCGGATATCATTTGGGGGCTGTTATCACTAATTAACTTTACAGGAGCTCCATAATGCGAGATATAATTTTCAAAAAATGCAATTGCCTTAGCAGAGGCTTTTCTTGAGGGAACAATTTCGAACCATTTAGAAAAAAAAAATTATCTGTTATCACTAAAATAAACTTATAACGTTCCGGACTAGTGGCAGGGTTATGGGCTCAATAAATCTAAAGATACAATTTCATTTGGAAAATTCGTGATTATCGGAATTAATCGACCAGCTGGTAGCGCGTTTTTGTAATTAACTTTCCGACTGCGATCGCAGGTTGATACACATTTAAATATAAACCTCCTCATAAACGAAAAACAATACGCGTCTTTTAATCTTAAATAGGTCCTTCTTTTTGCCTAAATGACCCGCCATCGGCATGTCATGAAACTCTCGCTTACGTCATTACGCAGAATTCATGGAATATACACTCTGAGTTTACCCAGCGTTGTCGTATATTTTGCATAGTATAACGACCCATCGATGAGTTTAAAATCGTGGGACCAGTTTCCACAGATTGACACGTTAATTGAGCTATCGTCAGGATTATCCAAAAAATTGTAAATATGTCCCGGATCATTCCTCTGTTCTACCATCAACTGTTCCTTGAACGATAAAACTAACGACTTAATAACCGCACAAGACACATTTGGGTCCTCACTTCTTCCGATTGGATTCCTAGACAATATATCTGCAACCACATTTTTGAGTACCTGGGCGATGCTCCCATTCCACTTTAAAATCTGCCAACTTAAGCGTCCATCTTATCATTCTATTCGACAAACTTTTACCGTTCGTTTATTGGGCGAGTGCGGCTTGGTCTGTTATTACTTTCACCGTCAAAGATCCGAAATAAGTGCGAAAAAAAATAGAAGTGCATTCCTCTGATAAACGTGGATTGAGAAGTGAGTGAATGTTAAAGCCGCGCTGTTTACCTACTCGAGGGCTTTTGACGACAGACCTCGTCCTTTTGAATCATGGTCAAGTGACGAGGATGACATCTGAGCTGGCACCTCCTCTCCTAACTACCCAACCACACCAACGGGAAGACGTTTCAGCTCTCGACAGATGTAACGTGCATCACATGGAGAGTTTTCAGTATCAATAGGCTCGAACTCATGTCACATCGGCAACGAGTCCATTGTCTTGACCACTAGGTTACCGCGGCCACCTGATAAACATGAGACACCTCTGCGAGGTCGATCACACCAACTTCCCTTAAAGGAAAACCAATGCGATCTTTTTCTTAAGGTTGTAGGGGCCAAAAGTAAGATAACTTTACACAAATAATCTGCCAACATCATAATAAAAACTTATTGCGAGAGTCAGACGGCCGCAATAGCCTAGTGATTATAGCCGCAGACTCGTGGAGAGCGTATCATGAGCTCGAGTCCTGGCGCCACTGAAAACATACCGTGTAGATAGAGCCCCTGTGTAGAAGGGCAGATGCACGCTAAATTTGTTGAGGCTCTCCCGTTGGGATGGGGTGTCAGCTCAGGTGTCATCCTCGTCACTTGATCGAAGTACAGAATTACGAGACCCGTTGCCAATAGCCCCCCCCCCTTAGCTTCATAGTGCAATGTTTATAAACACTCACGCAAGAGTCAGGAACAGGAAAATTTTTACTGGATTGATTTGCCTATTTCTAGATATTTGTTTCCGTGCACCGCCCTCCATCTATAAAAATATGAATTATTTTCCCTATTAAAAAATCCCTCTTCATGAATTGTTTTAGTTCTTTAAAAATATAACGCTTTTTTGAATAATTACTTATGTATCTATTTACACGTACCCGTTATATTTCGTTCTGTAACAGATCTCATAAGAAACCTGTTCTGCTCGAATTAGACTTGGAGCTAGATCGTATTAATCAAGAATGGCTTAAGAGTTCGGTTTTTTTTTGCTATAAATAACATTTTACATACTGCAAAAAGTGGTAGCGGAATTAATATTGTGGTTTCGTTTGTATTTTTCTCATTTCTAGAAATTCAAGAAAAAGTTTTCCTTTGAGAAATAGTTGTAAGCACACAAAATAAAGAATTTTAAAAAATATATAATTATACTCGTTTAAAAAATTGTCCAAACAGCTTTCATGATAAACGTTCTTCATAAAATATGTATTTGCTGTAGCAAAGTTAACATTTTCAAGTAAATAAATAATTGTAAAATTATTTTTATATTTTTTTATTTGGATTAAATGTGAAACTAAATAAATTATGATTGTGTTGGTATATTTAATTAGTATTTTTTACTATCGTGCGTGAACGCGTAGGGTACTATTGAAAAAGTAAATACCATTCAACGCTATATTTTCTTACATAATCTTGTTAAATTTCTTCTTCTTCTTAATAACTAATCTTTTCTATCTGGCATTAACAAAGTTAATTTTAAAAAGAATACATTTACTTTTTAAAAATTCTCAATATTTGTACTGTGTGTGAGCACTAGATATTTTTCATGTATGTCTTTCCCCCTATTCAAAGAGCAGGATTAACTTGCATGATGATAGAAATGATCAGGGCCGCCGCGTGGGGGTGGCAAAATTGTTCACCGCACAAGGGCGCCTGGGGTAGGGGGGCCAAAATTTATAGTTCTTATAGTTTTTTAATTTAATGTTACTTACATAAAAGTTAATAATAAAAAACTTGCAATTTTGCGTGTTTTATATTTTCTTAGCAATAAAATAAGATTTGATTTTTTTAAAATTTTATATATAATTTAATATAATTTTTTGTTTTCGTTTGTGTAAAACAAAATTTGATTTCCGATACGAACAATAAAAACACGTTCCGTGTGGAGTTCGCGCTATTATACGGAACGTGTTCAAAATCTAAGAATTTGTAACATACAACAACAGGAATTGGAAATGATTTGTATCCGGCATAAATTTTTATTCATTATATGCTGAGGAGATGTTGTGGCTCAACGTCGTTGTTTTTTAAGTTATGTAAATCGCTTGATTTTTCTTCTCCAAATCATATTTTGCTTCATGTATACTGTTATAAAATTGTTCTGAAAACTCGAAATAAAATCTTTATCGCAGCGTTTCTCAAACTGTGTTACACGCCCTCCAGGAGGGCGTGATAACCCTGCTTGGGGGCGCGAACTTACCGCGAAAAATCGAAAACAAAAGATTTAAAATAATTTACAATTTAAAATAATTACAAAGTAAAATACATTCTTATATAATAAAAAATAAAACACAAATTCCCACTGATATAATACGCACTACTTATAAATGTATCAGTTTTGCACAAAGTATTTGATAATTAATTGATCAATATTCAATTAAAAACAAGTTCAGTAATTACTAGTGACTCTCTTGGGCTTGTCATATACAAAACTTAATATTTATCTAATTAGTGCGTTTAAAATTAAAGTCGTATTGCATCGTAGTTTTACCATCAAAGTGCATTATAATTGCTTTCAGTACATTGTTATTGTAAGAAGTGGGGCGCGATGAAAATTATGACTGAAAATTTAGTCGCAAATATTGAAAGTTTGAGAAGCACTGCTTTATTGCGATCTACAACACTCATTTTGGCATCATGAATTCCTTTAGATTCTAAGCAGGATATCTATACAGAAGGGCAGCCGAATTTGCGATTTCTTCCAAATTTAAGATATAAATATAAAAAAGGTTGCAACATAACTGTAATCGACGCAATTCAGTTGAAAGTAATTTCGAATTTGTAGGGATTTCACTTAAATTCTTTTCGTTGTTTATTCAGTGTTGCGAACTTTACTTATTGAAAAGTTCTTGTTACTTTCATTTTTTTTTATAGACTGTTATTTGAAAATAAACTTCAAGTTCCATGAAAAATCTTACCATACATTATTATTACATCTTAAAAAAAGCTACATAAGAAGCAATTCCTTCTACATATTAATTCGGGCATGACAGACTTAACGCGACTGTTGCTGGGATGGGGAACTTTTTCCTGGAATCTCATATCAAGTAGGTGTCTGATACTTTCGATATCTTGTTTCACTAACAACTGGTTCTTTCTTGAAAGTATACCGATCCCCGGTCTAGAATTCACTTTACTTTATAAATTCTCTGAATTTTTCTTTATAAAAAAATAATGAAAACAAATGCAGTAAAATATTCTTGATTCAAATGATACTACAGAAAAACAAGCTTTCAGAAACAGAAAAATTTGCTTTCATAATAAACAAGGAAACAAAAGTTGATTGTAAATTAATATTTACAACATGTGTAAATGATAGAAAGGCTGGTTAATATGAAATGTTTTGCCTTAATTTTGTAGAATTATTCTTTGTTGAAAATTTCATTTACCTTTTTGTACAACGTTTGTAATGTGATTCATATTTGCACGATTCATCATATTCTGAATATAATACTGTTTACGTCTTGTATCATAAAGATTTAAAAATTCAAATTTATCGTAACTAGACACTGAACATTTGGTTACTGAAATACACACATTTGTGTTAAAATTATTCTTACTTTTTGAGAAATATATTACTCTGGAATACTCTACTCATATCGTAAAGCATTTGAAATTTACTTCAGATCACAAAAAGAATTCATGAACTTCAAATGTGTTTTGGACAGTTGGTATACTGTTGTAGCTCGCTGCTATTTTAAAAACACATTTACTTTTCTATCTATAGCGAAGTGAAGTGTGAAAAACTAAAAAATACATGTTATTTTTAAACATTATCAGATAAAAGTTAAAATTTAGTAAGTTAAGGTTTAAGGTTGAATTTTACAATATAATATTAGACACTGCTATTTCTTCAATTTCAGAAAGATTCAGTCAAATAAAAGGGTTAAAGTGTAGTATAGGGCGATGTCAGTTTCTTTTGGAGACAAAAATCGATCGCCAACCTACTTTACTTAGCGATAAATGTCCGGAAACCAGAATGAATTAGTTATCTCACCATAATATCTATATCAAAATCGCCAAATCCAAAGAAAAATTGCTAAATCCAAAGCCCCCCCCCCCTATACTATACTTGAGCCAATTAAGAGAACATTACAATTAGTTCAAGGTTATATACCTAATTTAAAAAACTGGAGTGACAATGAAATTTTAAAACATTGTGAAGAATTAGAACGAAAATTAACGGATACTAAAAATATTAATGAAAAGAACATAGATGGATTAAATTTGTTTGAAGAAATAAAATCTTTGCGGATGTTTTACCAAAGAGGATATATCACCTATTGATGTTTTAAGGCTGTTTTCGGTCAATGTTAAAGGATAGGAATCAAACGGGAAGCACATCGGCCGGCAGGAAAAAGTTCCAATAATAATAAAAATTTCTATGGGTATAAAAAAATATTGTTTAGAGGATAGTGTTCTTTGAATTTTGATTTTTGAAAAAAATACGCAGTTTTCAGCATTATTGCAAAATGAAATTGGAGTTTTCTATGTTAAAGTATAGGAAGTGAAACCGCGAAGCACATTTTAATAGAAAAAAATTGATTTTTTCGAGTAGAATTAAATAGTATATAAGAAAGCATGCTTCCCTCTTTTGACTGGTGTAGCCAGAATTAAGTTTTATGTTTTTATTAATGAACTTTTTAAAATTTTAAGTTCATTCTGAATTATTTTTGGCGTAGTTAGGGCTATCTCAAACAGATGGCACCACCATCGTTTTGTTAAACGAATTTTACTTGGCTACAAATACTTAATTTTGGCGATATCTTTCTGAAATATAGTCGCCAGCCGAAATTATGGTAACTTGCAAGTTGGAACAAGTAGTGTGGAAAATAAAGAAGATTTATGATGTACACGGAGATTTAACATCTCAAACCTGATGAACTTTCCTATTTAGGAATGTTTTTAACATTTTCTGCATGTATGCTTTAAAAGTTTAATTTATATACATAATTTATAATTATGCTGCTTAGATTTTTTTTTTGTGCCTGTTATTGATGGGGAAATACATATAAAAATATCTAAATTCTATGAAGTGACTGAATGAAAAATTGAAAGTATACTTATTTTATACTTGACCGAAAGTTATGAATTGACTAAAGAATACAAATTACTACTCCTTGAAGCTCGCAATTTAAAATTTTAATCTAATTATTGTAATGCAATTATTATTATTTTTTAACAAAAAATCGAATCGATTTTATATTTAACGTACAATTTTACCATTAAACCATTGGAACAATCATTAATTAAATCTTGTTTTCTAATTAAATTTGCAGAAACTTATTTTTTCGATTAATTTTCTCCAATTCTAAGCTATACCCCAAATTCTCAGGCCGTTTTTGTGGAAAAAAATTAAAAATAGTGTAAAATATGTTATTGAGACATATGGTATATTTACGAAATAAAAAGTGGCTGCGGTAGCCTAATGGTTATGTAACAGAATCGTGGCTGCCGTGTCATGAGTTCTAGCCTAGTACCGCTCAAGACCCGCCCTGTAGAAGAGCTTAATCTGTCGAGAACTCAGATGTCCTCCTGTTGGTGTGGTTTGGCAGTCAGGAGAGGGGGTGGTAGCTCAGGTGTCGTCCTCGTCACTTGATCATAGTTCAAAATTACGAGGTCTGTCACCAAAAGCCCTCGAGTAGCTGATCAGTACGACGTTAATATTCATTTAACGAAATAAAAAAAAATAAAGGTGAATCATAATAAGAAACGAGTAATTAATTTATTATTTATTAAAAACTTTTAAAAATAAACGAGAACCAGTAATTTTTCTATCCGACAATATCTTGTCAAATCCCCCCCCCCCTCCCGGTGAATTTTTCAGTCTTCAGTTCTAAGCAGCACCCGATTTTTAGTAGCATAAGGGAAGTAGTGCGACTTAGATTCGAATAAATATGGCAATATCACGATTTTAAAGTTTTTGTATCTTTAAGTTTGCCTTTTTTCTATTAAAAATTACTGTCCCTGACATTTTCTATCATTGAACATTTTCAATAACCTGTTCTTGGCTAAATGTTTAATATAATAGTCTCTGTGTGATTTCATTGCGGAATACATTTTACACATATCAAATTTAGAATCAAAGTTTATTCAAAATATGTCCATTTTAGTTAAATATATGATAAAAAAATTTTAGTAAATTTTTTATAAAACTTTTTTATGAAAAAAGAAATATGTGAGGCATTACCGTATGAACATTACCGTTTGCTGCTCATTGGAGTTTTTCTTTTAGTACTATAGTTAAGATATTGATTTTTATTACTAGTTTGTTTTTAAATTATAAAATAAAGCATTCACAGATCTGCTGAATAAACTTTAAAAAAATTAGTTTTTAAAAAATTAAAACTTAATTTTCTAAATATTTAAAAGGTGTTTTAATTTTTTACATCAAATATATATAATTTTTAATTTTGGAAGACTTTTAAAATGAATGATTTATTTTATAAGCGAAGTGAAAATGTAATTGTAATAATTAATAATGTTTGCTTTTTTAATCTCGCAATTGCGAATCGAATTGTTCGATTTTCAAATGTTAAGAAATCTTACATTTCTTAACTTTTCCATTAATCATTTGCTCGGAGAATTTCATAATCAGTTATGAGCTTTTTACACCTTGGGGGGGGGATGTTTCTATCCACTAGAAAACTTATGTCAATCTAATTATTACAAAGCAATTTTACCATAAATTATTGTTTTAAGACAATCTGTTACTCAGTATAATTACTGTGTGATAAATTACTTTGTTTAATTGCAGCTTTATTATCCAAAAAACCGTTTAGCATCCTTCCAAAGGCAACTCGTCATGTCATTATGTCAATATCTCATGGGAATTTCACTTCGGTTGGGACCAGAAAACACTTGTTGGTCGGATGTCTTTAGGAAAGAAAAATACAAAAAAGGGGAGAAAAAGGAAACTTTTATTGCTGTGGGGGTGATGAAACAGATAAGAGGGGAAGAAGCCGTAGGGAGATGTGTGGGGGGGGGTCTCAACTTTCCGTGATTTTTGAGGTCTTCTAATTGGATGGTGTTGAATAATCATTCTGACTGAAGTAAAATACGTTGCTCATCTTAGTCACTTTTGAAATTTAGAATAGGAACCTTTATACTTCTTATACGACTTATTTCACAACTCACATGGATGTTATTGCTATTTATAAATTATATAAAAGTGCATATTATTAGAACATGTAAGAATAATCATTATTCAACATAGAGAAAATTTTCGATTCCATATTAAAACAATAGTCCTTTCATACTTATTATTCGTTTAGAAAAAGGCGAGATAAAATGCATATCAAAGAAATTTACTTTTTACTTTGTAGAATCGGTGAATAAATAAGAATTATTCCACAAGAAATGTTTTATATATCAGTGAAAAAATAAACCAAAATTTTTTACTATTTTGATACTTTTTTTGATTGATGATTACTATGCATCTTCCAAAACTAATAAGATTTGAAATTTTTGACACATTTTAGGAATATTATTTTTTTGTGAGAGAAGGGGATAAAAGAATAATAACAAAATTCTCCCCAAAAGACACCATACTCACCAATTACATAGAATTTATTTTTACATGGAATTCATAGCAAATTATGAAGATTTATTTGTAAATTATATGCCAGCTTAATTCTGGAAAATACAACATATAATTTTTTATGGTACTATATTTATTCGATAAGAGTAAAATTGTTTCATACTATTATTACACTTTTTATACAACAGTTTGAAACATGAAACTTAATTTTTCACTACTGTATATCTACCTTTTCTTCTGTTTCGTTCTCCTCAGCATTCATATAGTGCAGTGGTCTTCAAACTGTGTTTCACGGAACCCTGGGGCTCTCAAGGTTACCCAAGTCACAATAAACAATCGAAAAGGAGATTATATATGTGTATGTAAAATGGATTGAAGTTTGTATAACTACAAGTATCTTTTATAAAAAGCTAATTTCATCATTAAACTTTAAAATTCTATTTGTACTCTGTTTGTAGTTCTATTTATAAATCTTTCGAGAGAGCTTAAATGCTCTTCTGTTGGTGTGATGTGGTAGTTAGGAGAGGGGATACTAGCTCAGGTGTCGTCCTTGTCACTTGACCATGGTTCAAAATTACTGTTTGCAGTGCCGGTTTAAGCTCATTTCGATGCCTGGGAGTAGAAGATCCACAGATACTCTTTGCTCTGGAGAAGCCTAATTTATAACTAGAAAACCTGTTTAAGTCCAGCCTATCCGGGCCCTTCCCGGCCCAGGGCGCCCGCCCCAAGTGCCCAATGGATAAACCGGCACTGACTGTCTGGTATTTTCTATCATTGAACATTTTCAATTCCCTGGTCGTCTTTGACTAAATTCTTAATATAATAGATGCTGTGAGGTTTTTTTGCGCGATACATTTTACATATATCAAATTCAGAATTAAAGTTAATTCGGAATATATCCATTTTAGTTAAATATGTAAATAACATTTTTAAGTAGTAAGATTTTTATAAAATTCTTTTAGTACTATAGTTAAAATATTTATTCGCTATATTACTTTTAAATTAGAAAATAAAGTATTCACACAAAATAATAATCCACTGAATAATCTTTTAAAAACACTTTCTTTTAAAAAATTAATTTTCTAAATAAGTAAACGGTGTTTTCATTAGTTCACGACAAACATTGGTCCGAAGTCTCTAGGAAAGAAGAGGGGGAGGGGGTACAAAAAAAGGGGGAGGAGAGGGTAGGAAACTTTTATTGCTCTGGGGTAATAAAACAGAAAAGAGCTGAAGAAACTGCAGAGTGTGAGGGGGGAAGGGAGTCCTCTCTTTTGGTGATACTTGAAAAGTCTTCTGATGGGGTTTTGCGTAGAACAGGGATGGCCAACCCAAATGACCTTGCAGGTCACTTCGGAAAAACATTACAATTCAGCGGGCCAAATATAAAAATATATATCTCTATGATAGATTTGGATTTATGACAAGCATTTATTGGAGTAAATATTTAAAACAGAACGAATTATTATTGTTTTCATTATTTTTATATGTATACAAACAAAGATATTATAATAATGAAAATGCAATGAATCAAATAATATTATTTAAATTTATTTGATTAGTGAGATATTTGTTTCTCAACTCTTTCACTGAGTTTTTGCAATAGATCTCAATGCATATATTTGTACATCGTAATTGATGCTGCAGGTTTTCGTTCGATAAGTTTGAGTGCAATTTCCTGTTAGATTAATTTCATTTTTAAGGAAAACAAGTATATAAAACAAATTTTAAGACAATTTCTACTTTGAATGAATGAATACAAAGTATTTTATCAACGATTGAAAATTTCCAACAAGATATACATAGATATATGTATAGGGAGAGAGTGAACTAATAGTAGGAATTGAAAAAAAGCATGATTTGATCTGAATTATTGTAACAATGTGCACCCGGTTTGGCTAGTTTGGATGAAAAACTGGTTTTCGGCTCCAACTTTTATCATTGTTTTGTTTTAGCATTTACAATGTTACAATAATGGAGACGAATCTAAGTTGGTGTCGAAAACCGGTAATTAATTTATTTAATTAATTGGTAATTAATAGATAAATATTTGAAAAAACTGTATTAGCATCAAGTGTCATCCACTACATAAAACAATACTATTATTTTGTTGCCAAATATGCGTAAAAATTAAACAATCTTATGGTTATCCAACGGTACCAATGTTAAATTTATGTTATTGTATATTAAAATCAATAATTGTATGTGATTTAAAAATTGTATTTTAATCTATATGTATATGCAGCATAAAATATATCATGCTTTTATTAATTTTGATATATTTCAGAATTTGTATTGAGAAACGCTGGGGGGGGGGGAATTGTAATATTTTTTCTTTTGTTTGTACTTTCTTCATTTAAAAATTGTTTAAATATTTTTCAGATACACGTGATGCTATTGTACCGCTATTTATAATTAAAAGTAATGTAATAAAGTTATTATTTGCGCATTTTGTTTGAAAAATATTTAATTATATTTTATAGGTAAGAATTGATCTTCGAAGAGAAAATTGAGATAACTCTTTGTTGATTTTCTATGCGGACTCGAAATATTTTTTTTGTGAGGAAAGATTTTTTACTTACTTAGATAACTAGAACCAAAAATGGAGAGCAATGTGCATACAATTTTCTCTTTTGAAACAATTAAATCTCTCCAGCAATGGCATTCAATAAATTACAAAAAAGCTGTAAATTTATCTTTGGAGTTACCTTTCCGATTTTTTTGACATTTCGTAATTGTCCATAATTTTGGAGATCTATTTCAAATAAGATCCATTACAAATTTATCAACTTTCATCCTCTCAAAAATTGACACATTTGTTGAGTACTGCAGAGTGCCACTGAGAATTGTCCCGCTTGCCACACGTGAAATAGGTTGCCAACCCCTTTTCTATCGCATGAATGTAAAATTGCATCATATTGTTTGTTCATTTAATACAGCATATTAAAACGCGAAATTAAGTTTTTCATTGCTTTAAATCCCCCCATTCTTCCTTTGAAAATCATTTATTCAGAAAAAATTAAACAGTATCGTTTTCTACATCATTTATCTAGAGCATTGATCTTCAAAATGAACCTTCAAATGAACCACAGAACCTTGGAATTCCACGAGTCACAATAAAAAAAAAAAAATCGAAAAGAAAAATTATAAATGTGTATGCAAAACGGATTCAAGTTCTCATGAAATTCGTATAACCACAATTATCTAAAAATGATCTCATACATTAAAATTAAAAGTTTTATTTATACATAACTTTGTTGTGAAAAACTTTTTAAACTTTTATTGTTTTATAATAAATGAAATGAATATACTATTGTTTGCTATCCCGAGTTACACAAAGTAATTTTATACTAGTTAGTGTAATATTCTGAAACCTTTTACATTTGTGGGGGAAAAAAACACCTATAATGAAGAAGATGGAACAATTTATCGACATATCAAGAGATTCAATGCTAAAATCTAAATTTAAGCTAGAACACCAAAATTTTAGGTTGCCAATTCTTGCAAAATACGCAGAATTTCTCACATAGCTGTGAACATTTTAATGCCATTCACAAAAATGTATTTAGTAAGTGAAAAATATTTCTCAACGCGAGTGTCTACAAAAACAAAATATAAAAACGAATTAAACGCGGAATATGAAATGCTACTGCACATAATTTCCAAGGACCGACAGTTTGTGTAAAAAATGTGAACACATACCTCAGTTACTAAATATGATGCATGCGCAGGTGACATTTGAATCACAAATTAATATTATCAATGAATAAATAACATTAACATTACATCATAAAATTTTCTAATAAGAAATACAATTTTTAAAATTTTCTTTTCATTTAACATCAAAAATATATGTTTATCTATATACTTTAAATATTATTTTAAGATACATTCTTCTAAGTGTGGAATGGGATTCCCCCAAAACCAGTGCCGAATTACTCATTAGGTGGAGTAGGTGATTGCCTATGGGCCCCACTCTTTTTAGGGGTCCCAAAAATTAAAAAAAACCAAATATTTAGCTATTTTTTGCTGCAAGAATTAGTTTTTATTACAGATTCTAATAAATAATTAGTGTTTAGTTACATATTTTTTAATTCGCTGATTATCTGTTATTTTATTTGTGCAATGAAATATATTGCTAAAATGTTGTGTAATAAGATTATTAGGCTACAGGGCCCCAAGAACTGGACTGCCTAGGGGGTCTCCATGTCGTTTTATCCAACACTGCGGAAAACATCTTACAGTTTTAGGGGTTCCGTGAGTTGAGAAGTTTGACCACTGATCTTTGTCCAAAAATAACTCTTCCGTAGACAAGATTCACTGCTGTTTTACCCCCTCCCTCCCCTGAAAAGGAAAAAAGAACTACCAATTTTACGACCAATCCCCATTCCTTAGCGAGCGTCGGCTTTCGCTGAGGGGAGAATTTTTTTGAGAGGAGTACCCGAGAGAAAAATTTATTGCCCATCTTGGGAATCTTCAGAAAATATTTGTGCCAAAAATTTCGCAAAAGTCAACGCCATCTAGATGTCATGTAAGATGTTAAACACCTGAAGGCCTTCCCCTTAAATTACACATTTATGAAAACAATCTTATCGATACATTTCAAGATATTGCAATAGCTTTACGGATTTCTTTAACCCTGCCAGTTTCGGTGGCTACTGGAGAACGAAGTTTTTCAAAACTTAAAATTATATAAAACTACACGCGATCTACTATGGCGCAGGAGAGATTATCGGACTTGTAAATTATATCCATACAGAGCGACATTTTGGATAAATTAAATATAAAGGAATTGATACGAGCATTTGTAGCTGCTAAAGCTAGGAGAATCAATATTTGAATATATTTTCTAATTTTTATATTTTACTTAAAAAATTTTATATCATTTTTACTTTGTTTAGTTTTTAAAATTTATGAAATAATATAAAAAGAACAATAAGACAAACGTGTTTTAATATTATAATTTTAAAGCTTTTCAGTTCGAAAGTCAAATTCCGAATACTATAAAAGAGTATTTCACATATATTTTGTAGCACTTTATAAAAGTGCAACAGAACCCCATAAAGGGGCGCCGAATTTCAACTTGAACAAGGGCGCCTAATACCCACACGGCGGCCCTGGAAATGATCTGTCAGTTGGTATCCATCACAGTTTTCAGAGTCCTTGACATATATTACTCATGTGTGACTTGAAATGAAAAAAGCCCTCATATGAGGTTCTAAAACATAAGAAAAGTGTACCACCAAAAATTTTTTTATGTGAATAGAAAGAAATGGAGTACCTTAATGATAGAATATGCAAACGATGTGCTTTCACGACCAATTATTGACTAGTCGAAGCTCCATCGCATTGCAACAGATGGTGTATAAAACAGAAATGTTAATTTCCGTCGAATTACATGAACTGTCTCATATGCGTGTTCGTGAATAGTATGGGTAAATGCCACCATTTGAGAAAAAACGTGCAATTAAAAGTAGGGTGATCAAATGACAGAATCACTCCACATGGGGATAGGGCACATTCTACCATTCCAGGATATTAACAGAAATGGGTAAACCCTGACCGTATTGTGTCAAGAAATCAGCGGTGAACCGAAGACAAAACTATCCGTACCCTTTCCGAGTGTCTTTTAGTGCCTGACAAAAGTGGTAGTCCTGTGTGGGTAGAAAGCTACCTGATTGGTGGAACGAACGTGGAAGGAGGAGTGGCTAAGTGGTGCTTTCAGACTTAGTCAAGTGGGGAAAAGTGAGATCTGAAGTTGAGATAAGTGCCTGCTTTGCTATAGATCGAGAGGGTGAAGTGAGATGACTCTGGATTGGCTGTCTTGAAAATTAACTGGCTGCTTTATAAAAATTAAATATGAAAATCTTTGTGGGTGCAGTGTATAATTTAAAATATTAGGTACAAGTTTTAGTATTTAGTTTAAAGGAAGAAAATTTAGCAATTTAGAAAATAATTTGCCTGCAAATGAAGAAATTCAACATCGGAGGATCGTATGAGTCAAGGAGAATTCTCCTTGGTCTCTTAGTATTATCAAGTGGTACATAGTTTTCCAAATTAATGATATTAATATTGTTTGCAAGTGTTAAGGAATAAAAAAAAATTAGTAGCAAGTTTCTTATTGTAATTTTTAAAGGTGAGAATTTTAAAAGATCTATGAATATATGAATTTTTATGGTACATGTTTGCATGTACAATCCTCCTTATATACAGGGTGTCCAGCCTTAATGTGACCCAATAGTTAATTCCCGAACCTTTCGGTTTAGATATGCACTTCCAATTTGAAAAATGTTTTAAAACAGGTAAGGAATGTTTTTACGTGCTTTTCAAACCAAAAAACCCATTTAGAAAACAATTACAAAAATTAATTTTTTATACTGCCTCAGGTCCTATCACTTATATTTAGAAAAAGATGCAGTACAAAAAAACAAAGTAAACACAAAAAGTTTCATTTTATTACAATAAAAACTGGCCGAGTTATGGAACTTTGAAAATCTTAATTTATATGCATTTTCTAGGCTATTTTCAAAAAGCTAGTAAGGGGTCGTCTCCAAAGTGAAAGTAGTTGGAACTCTGCTAGGAAACTTTTGCTCTTGCACGTCACTCTTATGTAAATCGTTTTTAAATTTAAAAGCATACGTTAGTAATACAATAATTGAGTCCTTTTGAAATGAGATTTATTCTGTGTATGTGTAAAACGTAGAAAAAATAAAATATTTTTGGCGAACAAAACATTTTAATAGGAGTTCCAAAAAATAGTCTTATATGCTATTCAGTCTGACTTTCTGCGTTTTTGCTGATCATGACGAACGTTAAAAATCTATTGTGTAGTCGCTTGCAATTGCATACAGCCGTATTCTATAATTACGACTTATAGTAGGTGAGAACGAGATGCATACAAATGAAGAAACTGCGAAATGGTACTGTTTCATGTTCAGTGTAATCGAAATAAGAGAGAGGCTGCAAGACTTTATGCTATTTAATTTCCCACTCGAAGACATCCATCTTATTGTACAATTGCCAGTGCTGTTCAGCGCTTGTATAAAACTGGGAGTTGCAATAGACGTATTCCCTGTCTCGTGCCTTCACCATTATTTAAGTTAATTTGGTCATTCTAAAATAATAAAACCCCTGATTCATGATTGGCGCATCATTCCACATTATGCTATAATTTGAACGGAAAATCTTGTATTATTTTGCTGCTATTTGTTAAAACAAGGTGTTTTTTAATCATTTCAGTACAAGTTGTATTTCTTTAATTTAATTTTTATTGTTTGCCATACCGCAATACAAATTGTCAATCTATGATGTTTACTACGATATTTTAATTTTTGCACTTTCTGTATAGATTATAGATTAGTGAATTACTGTGCTCTAAACTCACTTTATATACGACCCCCTTTTCTGACCAACTCGGATGCTTCAAATTTATGTAGGCATAACTCGGCCAGTTTTTATCGTAATAAAATGAAACTTTTTGTGTTTACTTTGTTTTTGTGTACTCCATCTTTTTCTAAATATAACTGATAGGACCTGGGAACCGTATAAAAAATTAATTTTTGTAATTTTTTTGTAAATGGGTATTTTGGCTCGAAAAGCACGTAAAAACATTCCTTAAATTTTAAAAACATTTTTTTTAATTGGAAGTGCATATCTAAACCGAACGGTTCAGGAATTAGCTATTGGATCACATTAAGGGGTCTAAGGACTCTTAAATTGCAAATTTTTCAATTTTTTGAAAAAAATATATGTTAAAGCCTCAACATTTCTGAGCATCTTGATACCAAAATGTTGTCGATACTGTAAAAAGTTCCGAAGTTATTGAGAAATAACTAGAGAAATTTAAGCAAAATCCCTATCTCTTTCGTATCTTTAACTTCATTTTTCTCAAAACAACAAATTTTAGCTTGCGCGCAGAAATTCTCAGAAACTATTTATGAGATCGATTTGAAATTTCATACACGTGTTCAAAATATGGCTCTTCATAACTTATACTTCAATTTTCAAAAAAAAATTTAGTAATTTTTTTTAATTTGAATTTTAATTTATTTTTTTCTTAAAATTTTAAAATTTTCGTTGTAATTATATTTAAAAAATATTTTTTTTTCTCTAAATTTTTTAAAAGTTTGTATAACTTTGAAAGTGAACATTTTTATACCAAGTAAAGTTAATTTTGTAAATTTTGAACAATTTTATACTTCAGAATCTTGCGCGCTGCAAAATACTAATTTTCAAATTTTTGGAAAATTGTGCAATTTTCATTTCCTTATGAATTTTAAAAATTTTTCTCAAATTCTCCGGAAATTTGAGAACGAATGTAAATATATGTGATTATCATGTGATAAAAATTCCAAATGATTGTTTTGCTTTATTGCTAAGTTACATTGGTTTCAAGAAAGATATTTTTTCGAGTGCACAGATATATGTTAAGGGTTCTGAGACCCCTTAAGGCTGGACACCCTATATATATATATATATATATATATATATATATATATAATATTTTATTTTGAGAGATTTCGAGAAGTTTAACATTACTATTTGCTGCATATCCCCACACAGGTCAGGCTTAACCCTTTCGCGCCTAACGGGACACATACGTCCCAAGCAAATTTCAAAAAATTCTTTTGGGGGAGAAAAGGTTTAACTGTCTAATTGGAGACTTTCTCACCAGTCCTGCCAATATTTTAAAGGTATTTTCAATCACATAACGTAGATGGCACTATCGTACATAATGCAATTCCTGCGTTTTTGAAGTGTTGTAGCAGATCATTCCATACTGTACGAGCGTAAATATTTTAGTTTTGGAAAATACCGCCTATTTTCGATTAAATTTTGATTGATCCATAAATCTAAGGCCAGATAAGTTACTCACGAAGTGGATTACCTCTAATAAACTGATAAGTGGCAAAGTTTTACTTCCGTTTTAAATATAGGGACATATGTGTCCCTCTCGTCTTAGATAGTGGGCAGATAGATAGATAGCACATTGTCCCAACAGTCCTATGTGATAATACCTCTTGATATTAAGGGAACCGGGACGTTCTCGATGACACAAAGCAAGCAAAATTTATATTTTCGAAGGAACATTATTTTCAAAAACAAAAAGATTTCATAAACAAAAAATTGTGTCACACATTCTACATATTTTTCTTAATACACTATAACACAAAAATTTTAAAGATGTACAATATTTATAGAAATATAAAGATTTGAAAAAGTACACTTCAAAAGGTGCTTTCGTATACATGGTGTTGATTAGGTACATGTATAGTTTTCCTTTTATAGCATATAAAACAACAAATCATGCTGTTTTAGTTAGAAAATTGTACCTTCATTTAAATTCTCCAGTTGTTTTTTTTTTATATTTCATTGCTTCAAAAATTTTTTAAAAAAAATTTGAATCTTGATTTTTTAAAAATTCTGATAAAAATGGTTTTTTTTTTTTTAAGAAAACTGGCAGTAAAAATAAAAATACTAACATTTCTGGAATTGAATTGGTAGCATTTAATACATTATTACTATACAAAAGCTCATACCAAACTTCACTAAAATATAATAGATAGATTTTTCTACGAACGTACCTAAAAACTATAAAAACACAATTTGAGTAATATCACAAAAACTAAATAAAATGGTACAGCTTTCTAAAATTTGATATTTAAAATATTCCAGATTTGTATTCATCTTGCATGAACACTTCTAAAGCATCCATCTTCCTTTTATTTTGTCTTTCAATAGTCTCGGCCTCTTTGCTGGCTTTTTAAACTGACATCTCGGCTTCACAAATTCTAACTTTGTCAATTTTTCGAAGGCCTTCACAAGTGTTTATCCCAAGATTTATTTTTAGTGCTCTTAATAATTTTTTCCCTACGTGTACATCTTTATTAAAGCATATCACTGCGTCCATTACACCAATTTGAAAAAAAAAATTTGTGCACATTTGTGTGTTTTTTTTTAACTTTATTCCATACACAGTTATTCAAGCTTTCATTTTGGGTTTTTGGGTACGATCATGCAATTACTTTAGTAAAAGTTCTTGCGGATAAGTCTCTAAATACATGTTTAAAAAATTGTGTATATGTTTGCAATTATGTTTTTAATCTTGACAAGAACTGGTTCTGTGAGGGAATGTTTATAGATATGCTTTTCTCCAGATACAAAGGCATTTGTTGTAACCGCCATAGGCACTGTTTACATTTTAAAACTGCAATTTCTCGGGTGTTAAGCTTTAAACCTATACATGCAATACATTTTTGGAATCAGCATTAAAAATTTACTATTTTTTAAAATAAAAATCAAAAAATCGATTTTCCGAAGGTGAATAACATTTTGCTTCCCTTAAATTTTTAGGTTACTTTTAAAATTATAATTTTTAATTTAGGCACAAATTAATTCAATCTAAAATGACTCGATGCTGGGGACTTACTAATGAAAAAATGAAAATTTTTTTAGAAGGGTCAGATGACGAAGATATTGATTTGAATGATGAAATAGATGATCCCGGTTTTCAGGCTCCAGCACACAATTTGCATTACTCATCTGATTCAGACGAGTGTGAGATGGATATCGATCATGATACCATTCCCAAGATACAAAGAACAGTGATGCTTTGAGTGATACTGATACGGCATCACTTTCACCAATTGAGGAGATACCATCAGCTAATGCTTCAGGCCACAGACCAATCTTGTGGTTTCAAGCAGATTCAACTTATGGCAGCAATTTGGCAGCGATGCGATTAAAAAACAGGATATGTATATGACACGAAGATTTATTCCGGAAACGAAACGGGTGAAGTTCAAAGCACACTCGGGGAACGGGTAGTATCAAAGCTAACGGAGAAAATCCGTGGAAAAGACGTAATGCTTGCGTTTGACCGATCTTTTACAAGGGTGCACCTAATGGAAATCCTGAAGTTTTCTGCTGTTGGTAGGTGCATCAAGAAACGCAAAGGTGTTCCTAATTTTGAAACAAAACTAAACAAAAGGGGGAGAGGCTGAGTTTCTCGTATTTAAAATTGGAACAATGTGTGCGAGTTGGCTTGATTCAAAAGAAGTGATGATGCTAAGTAATTACCACGAAGCTAAATACGCAAAAGTAAATCACACCATGAAAGTTGGAAGCAAAGAAGATTTTAAGTGCCCTTTGGCAATCGAACTCTGCAACAAAATCATGGGAGGTATAGACCTTACAGAACAAATGGCAAATGTTTATGATTTAAATCGAAAATCTTGCAAATGGTGGAGGAAAAAAAAACTTTTATTGCCTATTGATGAGCGCAGTGGTCAATTCATGGATTGCGTACTGCGAACTCAAACATCGAAAAACTCCATTTCTTGATTTCATTGTACCTCTTGCAGAAGCCTTGATGGCGTCCGGAAAGCTCAACGCACAGTATCAACGCTTGGACTCCCACCAAAACATCGCGAATCTTACTCAATGTTGGTGACCATCTGACAGTAACACGTGAATGTGTATAACAAAAGAAGGAATCGCGCACACTAAAATAATGGCGATGTGTAATGTCTAGTTGTGCATTGATTGTTTCAAACCATACCATTCATAATTGAATTTTTATTACGAGAAAATCATTGGTTTTCTTTACAAAATTACTCATTGAAGACTACTGGGACACATATGTCCCTGTGGTCTGGACTGATGGGACATATATGCCTCGGTCCTAAACCAGTATTTAAAATTTTTTTGCTAAAAATATAACATCTTAGTTTTAGCATTCCAGTGTGGCCTACTCATAGTTTATGCTACCAAAATTGTTCTGTTGTAAAAAAAAAAACTCGTCGCGAAAGAATTAACTCATTATGGGCCACAGAACAGCGGTGAAGAGAAGTGCTTGTTTTCTACTGACGTTGAGGAATTCCGGCAAATTAGAGGGTATATTAATCTTAAAGCATTCTGGAATTTATCACGCGCGTGTAATATGTGTTGTTTCCAAGTGAGTTTTTTTATCAAGCATAAGTCCTAAATATTTTGTACTCTAACACCACTGGAGTGGTGTGGAGTAAGGTGTTTGTGGTGTTGCGGGTTTCCCTTTCCTGGTGAAAAGGAAACCCATTAAATTTCTAAAAGTGTTAAATCTTTATTAAGTGCAGTTGTAATTGTATTATGGTTTTTACACGCTAGAATGGCAGTGCCATCGGTGTACATAATAATTCTTGTTTGGGGGTGGGTAGGAATATCATTGATGTAGATGTTGGAAAATATAGGTCCGAGGAGTGAACCCTGAGGCGCTCCAATATTTATGCTATATGTAATTATCCTTGACCCGTATTTGATACGATCTGTTAGTAAAAAAAATTAGAGTTAAATAGATGAATGAGTGGTGGTGGGGGGGATTGTTAGTGATGTGTTTGTAAATTAATCCACTTATTCAGATCCAATCAAGCATCTTCTGAATATCCAGAAAAACAGCTCCAGTAGATCTGCTACTCTGAAATCCAGAAGTAATTTTTTTGGTCAGCCTTAGAAGCGGGTAGGAGGTGGAGAAGTACCTGGTGAAACCGTACTGATAGGGGTTGATAAAGTTGTTATCTGAAATGAAGGTGTTAATCATATTAAGTATAATGTGCTGATTAATTTTAATGAGTACTGAAACCAAAGAAATATGGCGAAAACTATCTGGATTATGATTGTTTTTGACAGGCTTTTTAATTGGGAAAATAATTGCAGTCTTCCAAAAATTAGGGAAGTGTCTAAGTAGAAGAATTTAATTTAAGTATGTGAGAATTTTAAAAAGGGGTTTTTCATTGGGAAGTGTTTAATCATTTTATTTGTTATCTCGTCTTTACCTGGGGCTTTGTTATTTTAGTTTTTTAGCATAGTTAATAATTTCATCTAGGTCGGGGGGAGGGTAGATAGGAGTGGGTAAGAAAAGAAGTTTTCCAAAGTGTTAGTAATGGTCGAATCACAGTTGTTTGTAAAATTTTCAGGTTGTAACAGTTACATTTAAACTCTGCCTTCCCTTGACAAATAACGACAGCCAGGTGGCGCTACTTGTTCTTGGGGAAAAAGAGAACGTTTTTCCTGAGATCTTGTTTCCGCCGGATGGTCCCCGAGCCATAGATACACATGGAGTGAGGGAAAGCCTTTCCCTCCTTTTATGTCTTATGTTATTTTGTTTGTGTGTGTGTCTCCTTGTGTTGTGGAACTTCATGAACATTAAAATATCTTGTTCCTGTAACCATCAAAGCCTGGATTACTTAATCTTTCTCAACATGGGAGTATAAACGTATTTTCTTTTACCGGCCTTTCACGATTTTATTGGAAAAAGTGAAAGTGTTATATGTGTGCCAAGAGGAAAAAATCATCGAAAGTGTGTTGAACAAAAAGTGAAAATATCTTATGTGAATTCATCTCATGTCATTTAAAATGCGCGAATGGTGCTTGCAACATATATATATATATATATAATCTGTTCTTTTAAAGAAAAAATCTCTTTCAGAGATTGTGTGGTTGAAGAAAACGAAAAATTAAATCTGTGAGTAGATGCAACAAATCTTTTGTAAATAATATTGAAGAATGTGATTGTGTATGTTTCTTAAAATATTAATATATATATTTTGTTTCAAATAATTTAATATTCTTGTTTATTCTTATTTCAATCTGCTGTTGAAAATACCTTGAAATTTAAATTGTGAAAGATCATTTCTGCTTTCAAACAGAAGCAACTTGTTTAAAAATATTCATAAATATATGTGTGTTTTAAAATAATTGCTATATAATTATTTGCTACAAGCAATTGCTATATTGAGTAAACGATGAAATTCTTGGTTATTATTATTGTAAGTCGAATAATTTTTTTAAAAAAGTTCAAATATTAAAAAGAAAAGAAGTATATGAGTATCCACTTCCTTTTTCTGTGCTTGTGTTAGTTTTAAACTATGATTCATCCAGAAAATGTGATATATATATATATATATATATATATATATATAATTTACAATTGTCATTATTTAAAGTGTATATATATTAGGTACTTTGAGAATTTCATACTCATAATTAAGATTCACAGTGTGGTATATTTAGCCTTTAAATGTTTTTTATGTAATAAGTATATACTTTTAGCATAGCATAACATGTAGTGACAGTTTTTTCAATGTGCTATTGTGTCTCATAATTAACTTTATATTTTGATACACAGCTGAGTTTGTGGAAATTTATTTAGATTTTCACGGGATCTTTTTATATGTTATGAAATGTTTCTCTTATTTATGTTTTTTCCTTACAGGGAAGGCAGTTGTTAATGAATAGCTAATATGTAATAATTGCTTATTGGGATAACTAACTTGATTTACAACTTCCAGTATACATAAAAAACCTGAATTTAGTTTTATTTAAGAGTTAAATATGGCTTTCCTCTCAAAGGGAAAAAAGATAGACCTCTATAATTTAGGAATTGAGCTACGAGTTGATGTAACTTCAGATGATAAAATCATCGATTTGCGTGAGAAAATCACTTCATGCTCATTCTTTAAGGATAATGAGTAGTTTGTGAAAGAAATGCTGGATAACATTGTTGATGAACGCAAAGCGCTTGAAGATGAAGCCATAAAGAAAATAGAACGGGAAGATAAGTGTCTAGCTGAGCAGAGAGCATTTGAGCTTGAAAAGCTTAAATTACAAGTAAAAAATCCTCTACCGTCCTTAGGTAATGCCCCTCAAATAGATTCTAGCCCCATGAGGCTCGACCTGAAAACAGTATTACCCACATTTATTTCTGATAAGGATGACATGTCATTGTTCTTAACAGTGTTTGAAAGACAAATGAAGCTTTTAAATGTATCTGCGGATTTTTGGGTATCACACTTACTTGCAGTCCTTCCAAGTGATATTGGCAGATTAATTGCAAGAGAGCCAGAAGAGATGTTTAAAAATTATGCCCACATTCGCAATATTTTATTACAAAGGTTCAAACTGACAGCTGACCGTTTCAGAGTTCTCTTCAGTAAACATCAGAAACAGGATCATTCCACGTGGAAAGATTTCTTTTTTGAGCTCAGAACCTTCTTTGAAGGTTGGCTAAAGGAATTAGAAGTCAACTCTTTTGACTCGTTGAAAGATCTCATCATTGCAGATCAAATTTAAAAAAAATGTAGACCCGAGTATAAGAATCATTTCCTTGACAGTTGGGAAAAACTTAATGATCCAGTCGTGTTAGCTGAAAAGCTGGACTCGTATGAAAATGTTAAACTTCCTTCTCAAAAATTAACAAAACTCCCCAAACCACCAGAGCTAAATAAACCTAGGTTTCCTAGAAACACAGACAATCCGGAGTTTATAAAGTCTAATTTATTCAAAGTTGAAAAGAATGTTTCCGGTAACCACAACAGTACTTCTGTTAATTCTAGCTACATGCCAGCACGAAATATTAACACTGGTTGTCACCCACCTATTTCTTGTTATGGTTGTGGCAACCCTGGATTTATTAAATCAAAATGTCCAAAATGCTTACAAAAAAAAGGAGACTGCCTCTGTCAATGCCATACAGATGTGCACTCTTCTTAGCACTCCAGTAGCTCTACTTGACATTCAAGTTTATGAAGCTACAGGCACAGTATGTGCTGATACAGGAGCTAGCCAGTCAGTTGGGGGAGAATTAATATTTAACTTTTTAAAGAATCGTGGACAAAAATTCACAGAGTTTCACCTTTCTATGTGTTTAGCTGATGGTCAGCAATCCACATCCCTTGTTCAAAAAGCTAAAGTGCCAATCACCATAGGTGGACGAACTTTCCAAACCGATTTAATTTTTTTGCCAAATGCAAAGAGTAACCGCCCCCTTCTAGGTGTTGACTTTTTAAGGACATCAGGAATCGTAATGGACATGCGCAATAATTTTTGGTATTTTGGTAACAAACCAAGATTCAAGATACCTTTCTCAAAAGATGTTCCTTTGCCTGTAGACGACAACACTGCCAAAATAAATAGTAGTTCCTGTCCCGCAAATTCAATTCTTAGTGATGTTCCATTACAAATCAAACCTGTTGATGAAACTGAGATTGATTATCTCCATTTGCGAGAAGAAGGACAGGCCCTGAATATAGAAGAAAGAAATTATTTGATGGTGCTACTTAATGAAAGTAAAGATGTTTTCAAACCCGGGGGAGAACCAACTCCATTCGTGAAACACTTTATTAACACAGGACCCACCCACCAGTTTCAACTGCTCCTTATAGATTATCTCCAAACAGAAAAGAACTCTTAAGGAAAGAAATTGATAAACTTTTGGCTAATAATATTATAGAAGAATGCGAGTCCCCATACGCAGCTCCAGTGGTTTTAGTGCCCAAGTCTAATGGATCTGTTAGGTTGTGCATAGATTATCGTAAATTAAATGCGATTACTATACCTGACAAATATCCCCTACCCCTTATGGATGCTCTTTTACATGATGCAAAATCTGCTTTTATGTCTATTGTGAATTAAAAACTATAATTATTGATTTCCCGACAAGAACAGCTAATGAACTAAGAACAGAACAATTGAAGGATCCTGAGTTAGTAAAGATAATTGATTGCTTTGAAAACCCCAACAAGGGAGTTGACTTTGCCAATTGGACTGGGAGAGGGTACGTGAGGAATCAGGGAGTACTATATCGGTACTCACCTCATGTTGAAGCCGATGAAGCTCAATTAGTTGTCCCTACTCACGAGAGAGAGAAGATAGTATAATTGCACCACGATGCTCCCACCGCTGGACATTACGGAGCTGATGGTACCTTTTCTAGAATTTCTTCAAAATATTATTGGACTGGTATGAGGAAATTTATTGCCAATTATGTGAAGAGCTGTTCAGAGTGCACACACATTAGATATAAAGCCACAAACCAGAAACCTGCTGGTCTTCTGCAGACCCCTGTTCCAGCTCAACGATTCGAGAGCATAGCTATTGGTCTTTTTGGTCCTTTATCAGAAACGAGAGAAGGAATGAAGTGGATATTCATAGTGGAAGATTACACCACAAAATGGGTAGAATTATTTCCATTAAAGCAAGCTACTGCTAAAGAATGTGCTATAACACTTCTAAATGAAGTCTTCCTAAGGTACGGCGTGCCCCGTCGACTAATATGTGACAATGGGACTCAATTTGTAAGTGCGGTATTGCAGCAGTTATGTTATGTCTTGGATATCAATCAAAGTCTCATTTCCGTTTATCACCCGCAGGCAAATCCAGTAGAAAGAAAAAATAGGGACTTGAAACCTCGCTTGGCAATGATGGTAGGTAACAACCATACATTATGGATTGAAAAACTACCAGCTATTAGGTTCGCATTGAATACTGCAAAATGTGAGTCCACAGATCACACGGCAGCATACCTAACCTTCGCCAGAGAATTACGAACTTTAGACCAAGTAAATACTGATCTACGATCTGTCATCCATAACGATAATTTTGTACCTGAATTTACACCCTATTTAAAACGCTTTGAAGGATATATGTCACAAATTAAAGAAAATATTGAGATGAGTCAAGATCGTCAAAAAACATCTGCTGACAAATCACATAGACCAAGTCCTGACTATAAAGTTAATGATCTAGTATGGGTACAACTGCACCCATTAAGCAAAGCGAGTCAAAACAGGAGTGCCAAACTGATGCCCAGGAGAGACGGGCCTTATATTGTGCTATCCCAGAGATCCCCCACCACATTTGTAGTAGCTAGTTGTGACAAACCTGACGAACCTTTAGGTGTCTATCATGCATCAGCTTTAACACCTTTTCTGAATGTCACACAAACCCAGTCTCCTATAGTACCCCTCAGGAGAAGAGGAAGGCCTCGCAAACAACCATTGATTCCTAGAGGAACTGCTGCAGAGAATGCCATATTGTCTGATTGTACACCACCTTGCCGAGACGGTCTTCGGTGGTGTAGGGGGAGAATGTAACAGTTACATTTAAACTCTGCCTTCCCTTGACAAATAACGACAGCCAGGTGGCGCTACTTGTTCTTGGGGAAAAAGAGAACGTTTTTCTCCTGAGATCTTGTTTCCGCCGGATGGTCCCCGAGCCATGGATACACGTGGAGTCAGGGAAAGCCTTTCCCTCCTTTTATGTCTTATGTTATTTTGTTTGTGTGTGTGTCTCCTTGTGTTGTGGAACTTCATGAACATTAAAATATCTTGTTCCTGTAACCATCAAAGCCTGGATTACTTAATCTTTCATAACATGGGAGCATTACAAGGTTTATTATTTTCAGAAAAGTTGTTTTTAAAAGTTTCTGCGAATAGACTGAGTTTTTGATCATCTGTAATGGCAGTGCGATTGAAAGATAGGACTTTTGAGCATTTTTTACGTACAAATTTTTGACACTGCCAAATGCTGTTGTCTTGTGTGTTAAGTGTTTGTAGTGTTTAGTGTTCCAAGAGTGTTGGGAGAATTTTTTAAGTTCCTTTTTAATTTGTCTTTGTAATATATTGTAATTTATTTCAAAAATAGGATTTAAAGTGCTCTGATATATTTTTCCAGATTTATTTAAAAGTGAGATTAAGTTTTTGATGTGTTGTGGAGGGAAAGTCTAATGCTTGTTCGTGATGGATGGAAGACGTATTCGTGGGTGGAGCGAACAGCTTCGGTGAAAAGTTTCATTTTATTTTCTAAGATAGTAGTATTTTTTAATATTTTTGTAGTCAGAAAAATAGCTATTACTATTGAGATTAGTGATATATTTAGACCAACAGATCGTAACTTCTCTAGAATTATCGGAATGGATATTAGTGGCAATGGGGAAATTTAGAATTACTGGGTTGTTGTCTGACGAAAGTTCCGGAATTGAAAGAATTGTATAGGGGTAATGAAAATTGTTTATTTTAGAGCTAAGTCTAAGGTTAAAATGGTCTTGCCTGCGTGTCTAAAGGTGTGGGAGAGTTGGAAGGAACATTTCGCATGATCAATAAAAATTCAGTTCATTCTCAATATTAACCATAACTCAAATTCAATCGATCAAGGATAAGAAATGCACCGAATTAATAAATATGAAGACAATTAAGGATGTATGCGAAATATGAGAAGAGTTTAATGTTAAAAAAAAACTTAGTTCAATAGCTCTGACTTCTTCGCTATTTAATCTAGATTCAATCTCCAGTGACATATTGTCACCTTAAGCAATTGAATTATCCACGATTCGCATTCCATTTGATTACTCAATGCTCAGCTAGCAATCTATCCTATCTCTCTCTTTCAAACCTGAAAGTCTAGACATTACTCATTAATCATAATTTGCATGCTCACGCCTTCGGAGGAAGCTTTGTAATAAAATAATTTTTAAAGACCAAGATTTCCCGAAGAGAACTGTTATTGAAAAGGTCATGGATAGAACCGTCACAAGGCATTAGAAAAGCTACATCCGAATCTAGTCGGGGAGTTAGGAAATGCTATTTCAATATCTAAAATGTCTGCGAAATCTTTTAGTTGGTTTCTACGAGTGGAACTGTTGAAGCAGTTCAACGTATTGTGCATAGTGTTAAAATCACCAAAAATCACACAGTGGTTGTTGGTCTGAAGTAATGCTGTGACGGATCTGTATGGTCTTCACTAATCTCCTCAATTATTCGTTCAAGTTTTATTTATTTCAACCAATCTCCACCGGGAGCCAAAGCGTGATTTATGCAAATGAGAAATATTATATAAGTTCGGGTTTCGCGAGTTAACCAGGAGAGAGAGTAGTAAAGTGAAGAGTTAGATTTTTGAAGTAAAATGAATTGAAGCATCGGTAAATCAACACGCAGTTGTTGACAGATTTAGTGAGTAGTGACGCGACGAGCTGAAGAGCTGAAGATTGAAATTGGAAAGTCGAGTGTGGATCCTAGGCTTTATCCAATCCAGTCAGCATTAAGTTATTCAACACGACGAACCTGCCGAAGTACAAGATTAAGGTTAGTGATTTAAAACTTGTGAATACGTGTATGTGTGTTAGCTGTAATTGTACATGCTGATCTTTCGTGGATTCAGTTCCGATTCTGTAGTTCCGCTAATAGTAACCCCTTCTCATACTCCACTGTGTTTTATTGTTCTTAAATTTTAATCGTGTATGTGTAACTTTCCTTGATTAAGAGGCATCAATAAATATAGTGATTTGTAATGATGTTTCTTGAATTCGTTAATCCGCCTACACTTCCAGAAACAAGTAACGGTAGACAGGGAGATGATAATCTTAAGGGAGGTTATATGTCACGACGAAGTTTCTAGGTTAAGAGTAAATAATCGATCATCTGATCAGGGTGAAACGTAAATAGAAATTATTGTAATTGGATTTAGATTGGGGGGGGGATTATAATAGTGATATATTATAGCTTCAGAGTGAAGAAGGGGTTGAAGTGATTGATTGAGTTTTTAATTAAAATTAGTGTTCCACCATGAGCATGTCCTTCTGCAACGTGAACATTTCTGTAGCATGTGTTATTTGCAGTTTTGATATTGTGTGTGGGTCTCGGGGGGTAAATCGGGGAAGTACTTCTCTACAAACACTGAATTCAGAAATTTTGCACAAAATGCCGTTTGAATTCAGAGAACACAAAATCAGGCCAATCATAGAGCAACTAAACATCATCATTATCAATTAGTGCGTCGATTATAGGGCGTACAATTTTTTTTATGTATGTTTTTCTTTGCTTTTTTTAGGTTAGGGCAGGAGGTGATACTGATAAAAACTATAAATTTTCTACGCTTTAAACAAGGAAACAAAAAATCACATTTTATGTTCGTTTATCTTTAATAGATGAGCTTATTGAAAAGTATTCTATATCAGAGACCACTGCAAAAAGAAGCCAGCCAAATTTGGAGAATAACCCAAACCATTTGATTAAAAGACATTTTATTAGACAGATACCTCCAACTGATAAAAAGTGGCAACCATCAAGAGAATGCAAAGTTTGTTGTTCCAAAAGAGATGAAAACAATAAGAGATGCAGAAAGAAAACTCAGTACTACTGTCCAGTTTGTGATTTTGGCCTTTGCATCTCATGTTTTGAAATTTATCACACAAAAAAATTACTAATGTTTATTTATATTATTCAAAAGTGTAATAAAATTCATTCAATGTTTGAAACACGTGTTTTTTTAAATTTATTTTACTTCTTTGTTGAAAAGCCAACATTCAGAGATTGTAATCCTAAATGTTTGCTTTACTTAAAAAATTAAATTTCGTATTTTAAGCTAAAAATTAATCCAAAAATTAAAAATGAATACATATATTGAACATGTACTTAATTTTATATAATTTTCTTTAATAAAAAATAGGCCCTTTTCGGACCGTTTTTTTTTTCAAATTTATCCGATCGTTAAGTTTAAAGTTTTTATTTATTTACATTTTTGATTTTATGTTACGAACAGTAAACTAATATTGTAAGCAGTGAAATCCAAACTTTCTCCATTCTTCATACCAATCAAGATTACACCATAGATTAAAACAGCTACACACGTGACCAACACGAATCTCAGGTGAAACGCAGTAATTTCCAAAACTCCGATGAATACAAAGTTAGACTTTCCAAACAATTCCTTTTTTGGTAGAGGCTCTTCCAGGTTACAGATAAAAAGCTGTCTCGTACGGACTTCTTTATAAAACAGTATTTTTAGCTCTTTCAATCGAACCGATAATCTGTTGGCTACACCCAGGGCAGCAATGGAGCAAGTGCAGTCCGTGATGACACAAAACATCGTTTCATTCATATCGGCTGGCCGATAAATCGCAAAGGCAATATGCACGAATTTTCCAATAGCAATGCAACATGTTAAACAGGTGACGATTAATATGCAGAGCCGTGGTGTAGCAAATATATCTATGATATTATCTAAGATTTCGTCAATTTCGCTTTACGTCTCAGTATATCTTGCTGCTTGGGCAATACGAACGCTTCAGGGGAGACGTGTTGAATTTCTTGGTGGAGGTTATTAATTAAAGAACAGCAACGCTGGAAAAGCACGCAGAGCAACAGAACCACGAGACTAGGGAAAATAGGATGCATTATAGCACGGAGATAAGATTTGGTGCTAATTAATACTTTTTGTGTTGCTGGATCTTCAAGACCATGTCCATAGGTTTCATATAGTAGGCAATAATAGTTAACTTCACCGATTATTTTTACAGTGGAGTATAGTACTGGTGCGGAGAAAATCAGGAATATTATAACATTTATTATTTTCTCTGTTGATTAAAATCTGTGGATTCGGCTTACCAGTAAATATACTGGTAAGCCAAATCCACAGATTTTAACTAAAGTAGTAGTGAGAAGGTTTCTCTTGCGGAACACTGAAAAATATACTACCAAAATAAATAGATAGTTCAAAAGATACCCATACACTGTTCCCAGATCTTTATGATCGAATATCAGAAGACACGAAATCCATTCACTCACCGTCATGAATATCAGTATAAGAATAAAGAAAATTGTGGTTATTCGTAGTAAACATTTCTTGGAGGATTCTTCGACGAATCCTATCCAGAAGATGCTTTTAAAAAGAAACTTTGGAATACCTGATGAATGCGATGGAAAAGTAATCGGTCTGTACTGTTTGAAGAAATCTTTATTTATGTTTACTACACAGTTACACAAAAATACATCTGGCGGCTCTCGCGTGCCCTCTTACGGAGAAAAATAAGAAGGCTTAAAAAAAGGTTACAACATGCCGCTCACCTTGAAATATTATTTCAATATACATGAACAATATAAAGTTATTTTACATGAATACATGAATGAAAATTTAATATTTAAGTAAACATTCACAACAATAAAATATACATGCATATTGAAATGAGCTACAAATAATAAAATATAGGTTTAAATTGGTAAAAGACTTAATTTTGTTATATTTCTTTTAAATATGCCATCTGATGTTTTGACAGTAACAACCCTGACTATATTATCTAAACCAGGATGTAGTTGAATAATTCTACCCATTTTCCATTTAGTAGGGGGTAAATTGTCCTCTTTTATAAGGCACAAGTCATTCAATTGAAAATGTTTTGTTGGCAGAAGCCATTTTGGCCTTTGTTGCAATCGAGATAAATATAAGACAAGCCTCTATTTGAGTTAGAAACGTTTCCAACTCCTCATATGTTAATTTAGTTTCTCCAACAACGCGTTTTAAGTGATATTTAGTTGACCTTATTCCAGCTTCCCAGAGACCATCCATGTGTGGTGCACCTGGAACACACATTTAGATGACATTTAATACCATTATCAGTTAAAAATTTACTAACATTTTGATTATAATATTCTGATTTTGCAAGCTTCTCAAATTCCATGAGTTTACGTTTTGCTCCAACAAAGTTGGAACCGCAATCACTGTATATGTCACTGCTTTTTCCTCTGCGGGAAATAAACCTCTTCAGAGCTGCAATAAATTCATCTGCTGAAAGATCAGTCACCAGTTCTAGATGAATAGCTCTAGTAGAGTGAAACAAACAGAGCTATGTATGCTTTAAAGGATTTGGAACCTCTACCTTTAATGGTTTTAAAAATTTGAAAAGGACCAGCATAATCTACTCCACAGCGCATAAAAGCAGGAGCAGGAGAAATGCGAGAAGATGGCAAATCGCTCATCCTTTGATTAGTGATGGAAGCTTTTACTTTGCAACATTTTACACATTTTCTTATTAAGTGTCTGATGACATTTCTAGCACCTATTATCCAATATTGTTCTTGAATACAAGATTGCACAAGTTGTGTACCAGCAGGCAAGAGAATTTCATGATAATGTCTAATAATGAGATCTGTTAGAATATGCCTTTTTGGCAGTAGGATGGGATGTTTGTGGCCATATGCGAGATTTGCATGTCGCAAACGGCCGCCCACCCTGAGAATGTTTGAATTATCTAAAAATGGATTAAGAGATAAAATTTTGCTTCTGCAAGATAGTGGCTGATTTCTTTTTAAAGCATTGATCTCATTATTAAATTCAATAGTTTGCACTAATTTAATTAATACATGCATAGCATTGTTTAGTTCATTAGTTTTTAAAAACCCATTTGTTTTATCCTTTGAATTTTTACAATTATTGACAAATCTTAAACAAAATATTACACGTTTAAGTTTAGAAAGAGATGAGAATTTATGAAGTAAATCATTACCATCAGGCAAGTGATTTGGTACAATAATTGATTGTAATGTACAGTACCTTTCTTCTGGCACAGCATCATTCAATGTAGGAACAGAAGAGTCTGTCTGAAAAGGAAATGTTTCGTGTAAAAATTTGGGACCACACAACCATATTGAAGTGAGTAAAGTTGAAAATGATACACCACGGGTTGCAAGATCTGCAGGATTCGCACTTCCACTGATATGATGCCACTGAGTAGCAGAAGACAACGTCTGGATTTTCGCCACTCTGTTGGCTACGAACGTCTTCCATCGGCTGGCATGGGATCCTATCCAAGAAAGAACTATGGTGGAATCCGTATAAATTGGGCTTGTGATATAGGGTAATTCGAGCTTTACAAGTAAAGTCCATCAGTTTATTAACAAAAGAGCTCCGCATAATTCTAGTCGAGGAAGTGAGACAGTTTTCAGTGGGGCAACTCTTGTCTTGGCTATTATTAGTTGAACGTTGATTTTTCCTGTATCTGATACAGAGCGACAGTAAATTGCAGCTGTATAAGCCTTTTCAGAAGCATCACTGAAGCCAAATAGATGAAACTGGTTGTCTGAATCGACTAACAAGAATCGTATAATTATGATGTCTTTGACAATTGTACATCATTAGCAAGTTGTTCCCATTCAAGTTTAATGTCTGCAGGAACCCTTTCGTCTCACTTCAATTGTTGTTTCCACGTCTTTGCATGATTGTTTTATACTGAATTGTGATGGGTGACAACCATCCAAGTGGATCGAATGTCTTAGCAATTGTAGAAAGTAATGTCCTTTTGGTTAAGGTGCCTTCAAAAGATAAAGGACTGATTTTAAAGTAGAATACATCTGAAGCTGGATGCCACAGGATACCTAAAGTTTTTACTGTATCATCATTGTCTATATTCAAAGAAGTATTAGATAAACGCATATCTGAATCGATTGAATTTAAGAGTTCGCTGCAATTAGAAGCCCATTTTCTCAATACAAGTCCGGCACTGGACACCATTTGAGTCAATTGGTTTTGTAGTTCCAGAGCTTCAGAGAGTGAATTGACTCCGGACATCAAATCATCAACGTAGAAGTCCTTAAGAGCTGCTTTAGAAGCAAGAGGAAAATTATTTGATTCGTTTAATGCCAACTGCTGTAAGCATTTTATTGCAAGGTACGGCGCTGATGCAGTGCCACACATAAGCAATCCTTGTCAACCTAAAGTCTTGTATTGGCTCAAAGGTGAATTACGCCACACGATTCTCTGGAAATCTGAATCGTGTAGAGTTATTTGTCTATACGTTTTTTCTATGTCCGCAGTTATGGCTATTTTGTGCATCCTGAAGCGTAGGAGTAATGTTGTTAAGTCAGTCTGTAGCTGTGGACCAACCATTAGTTTATCGTTAAGAGAAATACCACTTGAGGACTTTGCAGATCCGTCAAATACCACGCGAAATTTGTCACCGTTTTTATTGGGTACTGGGTGATGCGGGAGATAAAAACTGGAACTGGTGGAATGTCAATCTCGTTTTCTGGGATTAATTCCATGTGACCAAGTTTCAAGTAGTCATCCATGAATTTATGGTATTGATCAGAAGAGATTGGTTTTTACTGAACCGGCGTTCGATTTGCTGTAGACGATGCACGGCAATGTCTCTAGATGAACCAAGTTCATCACTAGAATCTCGGAATGGAAACTTGACTGCGAAATCTACCTGTTGAGTCACGAGTATAAGTTCTTTTAAAATGATTTTCGCAAGCAATTTCTTCATTCGTAAAGGTTTGTTTCAGAGAGTTCCTCTAATTGCCAAAATCTGTCAAGTTGAAACTCTACTGCGTTGTAATTTGCATGATTTGATATGATTCTTTGGCAAGAAAGTTTTGTTTTTTCCAAGAACAACCCAACCGAAAATGGTTTCAATTGCAGTTAAAGAATGTCCTGGAACATTTAAATGCCTGCTGAGCATTATTTCTCCAAACACGTCTGCATCTAGCAGAATGTCTATTGAGCTTGGCTGAAGACAGTTGATATCCGCTAATTGTAAATTTTTGAATGTATTCAAAGCAGACGCATCGACTTGAAATTGAGGAAGGTCACAGGTGATTTTGGGTAAAATAATGCATCTACAGTAATACTTGTATTTTGTAAAACAGTGATGTTATTCTAACTGAACTAAGCCTGAAACCCTTCCCACGTTCGCGAACTTAAACCGTCTACATTTACGTTTACACTAGTGCGCTTAAGTTGTAATAAATTTACACAACTCTCTCTAACAATGAGCCTTGACTGGCTGAATCAATGAGTATTCTGCCTTTTTGAAAAGCGCCATTAATGTCTTTA
>BMAO01007953.1:0-48582 GCA_019973975.1 Trichonephila clavata | reverse complement strand
AATACTGCTTGAGGGAAAAATTAACTAGACAAAAAAAATCTTCGGAATTTAAATCTAGCAAGAAAAGGAATAAAAATGAAAAAAAAAAAAAAAAAATAGGATCTTTCCAGAAGAAAGTCCATTGCTACTGAGTTATGAATTCGTTGTTGTCATTGAATGATTCGAATTTCTCTCTTAACATATCTTGACGTAACATTTTCACCTTTCACTCTGTGGATGACAGAGCGGAAGAATTCTAGAAAAAAGTGAACTTCCAGCGAAGAAGGGGAACGATGAACTATGTGACATGACTAGAGTTCAGTTGGTTACCTCCAGGCGGCGCTTTTAGCTATGTGCTAATTTCTAACAGGAAAACATTTCGCCTCACTAAGGCTGCTAACATATGGAGGCCTTTGGGAGCAGATGCGTTATTAAACGAAGATTTTGTGAGAAAGAGTGGAACTGATTCTGCAGTAATAAACCTGTGTTTGAATATTGATTACGAAAAGTAAAGAGATCATTAAATATTGCAATGGTTTTCACATGTTAAATTAAGGAAAGATGACAATGGCATTTTTATTTATAAGTAATTCTTTGCAGTCCTATTCATATTATGTAACATGTGAGAGCTGTTTGAAATAAAGAATCCTTTATTTTGTCTTTCAGTGTAACTTCAGGCTGCTTCCACTGGTATAAAAAAGAAATCTACTTTTTTTTTCCAAAAAAAAATAATAATTAATTAAATTAAATGCAGCAATAAAAATTTTAATGAAACTGCAAGAAAGATATAATTCTGATAGTGATTTATCAAATTAAAAATTATTGCCAGACCAGTTTTAAACTTTACATGCAAAGGTAGAGAAAATGTCAAATAGACACAACATGAAGAATTAATTAAAAAAGAACATGAAGGAATACTTATACTTGCAACAAAACGAAACAAATACGTGAAAGGAAATTAAAAAAAATAATGTAAAACCAAAAATAAGAATAGATTCTAGTAACTCTTTCACAGACGCTTTTTCCCTCGTTCTCTCCCACGTATTCTCTGTATTTTGTTCTCTCCCTCGTTCATTCTCTCACTGTATCTTTTTTCATTCTCTCTCTCTATCTATCTATCTTTCATTTTCTCTCCAACTCAATCTTCCCTCTCCTCTCAATCACACTCTCTCACTCGTTCTCTTTTTCTCAATCGCTTTTGCACTGTTGTCTATCTAGCACTCTCTCTTTCTATATACATATATATGTGATCATATTAATCAAATACTAAATTGTTACAAAACTTGATGCATCAGTATATGTGTGTGCGCGTTCGTAATGATTCTCTATTTCAGTTGCCTTAAGTGAGTTTAAAATTTATTTTGATCCCGAACATTTTCAAGATATAACAAAACACTTAATTCCTTTTGTTTGCTCTCTTGCCGGGTAAACCTTTCTTAAAAAGGGTCCATATGAAAATATTTTTTATCATCTGTCTCAATATTCCATCGTCTACTGAATGCGACTTATCTGCTTCCAAAGTTAAATCATATTATTTTAAAACATTCTAGAAATTTCGTGAATTTGAATGAGATGGGGGCTTTTGAATTGAGATGGAGAATGCTTTGGTTTATCCTAGCTTTGCTCGAACATTTTCGTGTTGTAGCTGCTGTCTTTATGAAGTGCGAATGTCACCTTGCTTTCATGTAAAGTGTTTGTAATATTTCCTTATTCCATGGTCAGTAAAACGATTATATCTCCATCATTTCGATGATTCATACCATCCTTTTGGCATTTTGGTCTATTTCGTAGATAACACAGAAGACATGTTAACAGCAAAGAACATTACATACAAGCTAAACGAAGTATACATCTCTCGGATGACTTGCAGCGCCATCTATACAATTAATATTTAATTTACAACAATTATGTTTCCTGAATACCATTGTTAATAAATTGTGTATTTTTACATGCCTTCTTCAGTCTTTCCGGACACAGCTACATCCAAAATGACACCCGCAATTTTTCATTTGAATACTTGAATGTATCTTTAAGCTTACCTGTGTATTAATTTCTACTTGAAAAGTAATGACTATTTCATGCGCTGAATTTTTGACAAAAATAATGCACTAGAGAGAAATAATTATAAATATTTTAGATAAACCTCATAAAACTATAATTATTGAGCAAAAGCTGGTACATATTAATAATAGTAAACACTTTTTAAAAAAAAGGTGTCCAAAGTTTTGAAAAAACAGCTGGTACATATTTTGTACCACCCCGCTTCAAGCAGCCTGATAGTTCTGGAAACATGATTTTTTTCTTCCCTATTCAATGGAAATTTGCAGACGCAACACATCCATTCTGTACAAACTTGGATTGCTTTTGTGCTGCAACCAGCGCATCGTTCAATGTAAAGAATTAAGAACCTAAACGAAATGTTCTTAGCGAATGAAACGAATGAGTGTGCAGTATCCATAGAAATTGATCAGTCCATATTACTCAACGAACACAATTTTGAATATAGTAATATTTAATATGACTGAACTTGCCGTCATGCGGCCTACATTCTACAAAACAAGTTACACACTAACAATATTTACATTTTAGATACTGAGGTGCGCACAGCAGCGCCCTCGAGTGGCCAATATTTCGGCACACACCCCGCCGGTGAACAGAATGTTCACCCAGTGATTATCAAACAAAAATTAATACAAACAATTATTCAAACACAATTCTAACAAAGACTTAACACTGAAACAATGCTACTAATCAAAATTTAAATTTTTCATATTACAAAGAAAAAAGTAAATATATATTAAAATACACAAATATAATGAAATTTAAAGTTGACAATAAGTCTTCAATTTACAAATTAGAAAATATTAGGCTACATACCTCAAGATCTCACAACAAATAAATTTAACAGAGATTAATTAATAATGTGCTATCTCCTAACATTAATCTGAAAAAATAGAAACAAAATTAGTTCAAATATTATTCAAGTTCTAAAGGGTACAACAATTGAATGGGTTTTTTGAAGAGACCTTTAGAAGTTTTTACAAGACAAGATCTAACATTATTGTCTCTTCCAATAAATATCTCCTTGATTATTCCAAGTTCCCACAATAATTTTGATTTTACATTTCCTTCAACCAGAACTATGTCATTTAATTTTAAATTTTTATGAACAGATGGTGTTTTAAAATGATTAACTGTTTTTAACTGGAGTAAATACTGTTCTTTCCAGCGTCTCCAAAGTTGGTTTAAAAGAAGAGTTCGGTAAGTCTTTCTTTTTTTGTACGACTCTCTTGCCGTAGTGGCGTCGATCAGTTCAATGAAATGTATAGGATATTTAGAGTCACCATAACCTAACTCGAGGAAGTGGGCCGGTGTGAGTGGTTCCGGCTCTCCTGGATCGTTTTCCACGTATGTCAGTGGTCGATGATTGACGATCACTTCAACTTCTGAAAGTATCGTTGAAAGTTCTTCAAACATTAGAAGGGCTTTGCCAAGTATTTTACGCAAAGGATCCTTTATAGTCTTAACAAGACGTTCGTAAAATCCACCCCACCAAGGGGCACGTTCAACTATGAACTTCCAGTGGATACCTTTATCTGCGACAAAATTTTGAAATTCACTGTCCTTCAAGATGTTGGCAAAATATGCTAGCTCCTTTTCAGCAGCTTTAAATGTACGAGCATTATCTGAGTATATTACTTTGCAATTTCCTCTACGAGCGAGGAATCTCCGTAAAGCAAGTAAAAAACACTTTGTGGACATGTCTGATACAAGTTCTAAGTGTACGGCACGAGTGACCGCACATGTAAACAAAGAAACATAAGACTTATGAGTCTCTTGATTGTCCTTAACAAGTATTGCACCTGTAAAATCAATTCCTACGATTTGAAATGGAGGGGATTGGGTGATTCTATCTCGAGGCAACTGACCACTCAACTGGTCAGCTGGTTTAGCGTTGTATTTTTTGCAAATGAGACAAATTCGAATAATTGTTTTCACTAACTGACGACCTTTAGGTATCCAATAATTTTTTCGAAGTTGAGTTAAAGTTGCAGATACGCCACAATGACCAATTCGTTCATGTTCCCTAATAACAAGTAATTCTGTAAATTTACAGTGTCGGGGAAGGATAACAGGATGCTTTTCGCCAAAGCATAAGTCTGCTTCAAAGCAACCGTCCAGTAATTCTTAGTAAATTGTCTTCACCCAAATAAGGCACTAAACTCTTTATTTCAGAGCTACATCGAAGTTGTTCGTTGCGTTTTAAGGTTAATATCTCAGCTGAATAAAATTCGTATTGAACATATTTAAGCCAAAAATATTCAGCATTTTGTATTTCATCTGCAGTAATATAGAAGTTCATTGATTTATTAACGATTCTAGCATTGTTCACAAATCGGAAGACCCAAGCAGTCACTTTCAAAAGTTTTTTAAGGCTACTGAATCGATTTATGTCAACAAGAGATTCCCTCTGTTGGGTAACTGCCACATGCACACTAGAACGATATTCTAATTCTTCCGAGCAGAGTTCCGAATCTAAAATATCTCGTTGACGATTTGGCCAATGATCGGGTGCTAGTTTAAGCCAAGGTGGGCCGTGCCACCACAGCTCATTCTGTGCTAATTTGACGGCAGATGTACCACGCGAAATGAGATCTGCAGGATTGTCCTTTCCTGGACAGTGTCCCCACTGGCTCGGATCAGAGAGCAACTGTATCTCTTGAACACGATTTTTAATGTACGGTTTGAATGCTGAAGAATCGCCACATATCCAGTAGTACGAAATGAGAGAATCAGTCCAATAATATATATTGGCATTAAACTTTAGACATGATGACACCTGTTTGGCCAACCTAGCTGACAATAGGGCTGCTGTCAGTTCAAGACGAGGAAGCGTCAATGATTTCAAAGGTGCCACACGACTTTTTGAGCAAATGAAACTCGTTTCGATTTTGTTATTGCAAGTAACAAATCGCAAGTATAGTATTGTTCCATAGGCTGACTTGCTCGCGTCTGAGAAACAATGTATATCAACACTTGATAATTCTTGATCTACGTCCCCTAAATAGAACCGTGGTATTTTTATCTCAGTCAAGCCCTCAGCTTCGCTACTCCACTGCTGCCACTTGTGTCGTAGCTTTGGGGGAAGTTCAGAGTCCCAGTCTACTCCTAGAGTCCAAAGATCTTGAAGAAGACACTTCAATTTGATAACGAATGGGCCAAGAATTCCAATGGGGTCGAAGATGCGACCAACCACACTCAGAATAAATCTCTTAGACTCTGTTTTACGTGACATAAATTTCAATAAATCCTTTGGATCGAAATAAATTAAATCCTTTTCTGAATCCCAAGCGAGTCCTAAAACCTTAATCGGTGGTTTAAGATCGGTGGCACTAGTTTCAGAGAATTCTGTTTCGACACCTTCTTGCTGCCATAACAAATCAAGTTGTTTTGAATTAGTTCTCCATTTGCGCAACAACATGCTCGCGTCACTGAATATTTGCAAACACTCCAAGGTAGTACGTAGAGCGTCCGGAACATCATTTCTACCACAAATGAAGTCATCAACATAAATGGAGCTATTTAGCAAGTCAAATGTATGAGGATATTGTTCTTTGTACTTCTTAAAATGATGTTTTAAAGTTGCTGCGAGAAGGTATGGACTAGGTCTAAGTCCAAAAAGGACTCTCGTGAAATTTAGAACGTATGGATTGTTATTCAAATTATCAGTCCAGAAGAAACGTGTAAATTCTCGATCACGAAGGTCCAATTCAATTTGAAGAAAAGCCGATTTTACATCAGCTGTAAAGGCTACAGGGTTTTTTCGGAACCGTAAGAGAAGTTCTAACATATTTGAGTGCAAATTTGGTCCCGTATATAAACTTTGGTTCAACGATGAATGTCCGTCTTCGTGAGCCGAACCATCAAACACAATGCGAAGACGGCTTGTGGTTTTGTCGCTACGTATCACCGCATGATGGGGTAGGTAAAATCCCTGACTATCCGATACAGAATCACAAGAAGTACGCTCAACAATACCTTCCCTAACATAGTTATCGATTACATCTTTATACTCACAGAACAACTCGTGATCACATTTAAACCTACGGACCAACCCTCAAAACGTTTACGTGCAACAGTTTTATTATTCTGTAAAACCTCTCTCATTCCTGGTTTCCATGGCAAACTAACACGATATCGACCATCTACAAAACAAACTGATTTATCAAATTCACTAAGTATCTCTTCATCTCCATTACCTAAAGACACCGAATCATTGTCACGTATTCCTAAACTTTCTATCTCCCAGAATCTCCTTAGCTCAGCTGAAATCGATTCCTCTTCACTGTGAATCAAATGTACCGAAGTACAATCACTCTGCTCATCACACTTTCCCTGAAGAGACCATCCTAAACTAGTTTCTACTGCAACCAATGACGAATCAAGTCTTTTTATCCGAAGTGTTAAAGACCAATAAAAATCGGAACCTATTAACAATGAAATTTCACAGTTCTCAGAAGATTCACTACAATTGAATGTTAGTCTGAATCCCTTTGTCTCCATTTCTGTCCATACATCTGGGCTAGGCAGGCTAAGTGTTGCCTTTGAAATTTCCTCAATTTCCAATGCTTCAATTACAGTTACTTCTCCGTTTAATATATTCCTTAATCTAACCTCGACCTTGCTACAAGTTTGTTTTTTAGAAGTTTTACATCCGAACGAAGAAATATTTAGCCTTTCCGAACCTACCTTTTTCAACCCCAACCTCCGAGAAACATTTTTCTTAATAAAAGATTTCTCACTTCCATTATCAAAAGACAAAATATTTTATCCGAGGAAATATGACCGATTACATCTGCCTTTACACACTGCAATAAAACTCCACCTCTATTATGAAGAACAGAATTTGAAGACGTTGGTTTCACGTCAACTTTCCCTTTCTCTAAATCTATATGCGAATTTTGTTTTAAAGAATTTTCCAGCTTAAAACAAATAGCACGAGCGTGACGACCTTTACAATACGAGCAAACCTCTTTTTTGCACTTTTTAACATGGCAACAAGTATAACAACACAAAAAACACCTCCCTTCCTTTATTAATTTGGCTCTCTTTTCCTGAACGCATAGATTTTCACACATATCAGATGCATGAGTATCTTCGGAACAAATAAACAATTCGAAACTGCAGCCGAAAGCAATTCGTTCGCAGATGCTCTCACCCCGATTTATGAGAAGGGTAGAATCGCGAATGACCTTGACCCTTTCGATTTGGCTGCGGATAGATCGGTGGTGCTCTTTCCGAATATTTATTGGGATACGAGTGGGAGCCATGTGGTTTTAACAAAATTTCCGTCCGTTCGCGACTTTCAACTTCGCCGCGCAAATATGTAGTTAGATCAGTGACTTGGGATTGTTTTTCATTATGTTTTCTATTATATTCTAATGCCAAATCAGGGGGAATAGCTTTCATTATTATCGGAAACAGTAGACAACTGTAAGAATCGGGGAAGATTTCAAGGGATTCGAGTCCCCTAATGTTTATTTCTAATTGATCATATAGCTTTCTTAACGCGATTACATCAAACGATTTACGGACAGGGGACAAATTTAACAAACGATTCATATGATAATCTACAATTAGTTCTTTACGCCCGAATCTATCTTCTAAAATTTTAACTGCTTTGGCATAATTTTCCGGTGTTAGTGTTAAACCTCGAATAGCCAATTCTGCATCAGATGTGACAACCGATTTCAAATAGGAAAATTTGTCCACATCATTTAAATTCGAATTATCATCCACTGCGGATTTAAATCTAGCCCAAAAACTGGGGAAACTACTGATATCCTTGCCCGAAAAAGATTCTAATGTGAGCTTAGGTAAACGCGGTTGATTTGTTAAAACGGAACTAACTGTATTATTTAAAGGAGTTACGTTTTGCGGTTGATTTTCGACCGAATTTTGAAATGTAATGCTCGAAACTGTTCCTATGTAACGTTCAGCACGGATTTTCCATATTATAAATTTATCTCGATATTCTTCGCGAGTTAATATTTCGTCTTCTAGACTTTCAATATTTATTAAACTCTCAACTTCCTTATCGAGTGTACTCAGCTCCTCATATTTAGAAATTAATTGCACGTAAATCTCATGCACTGTTGTTTTATCGGCTGAATTGTTTATTTCGTTTTCTAATTTATAAATTTGTTTCGTCACGAGGGACCTCGAAACAGATCGAGCCCTTTTTGCTCTTTCTAATAAAGCCTGATTTGCTGCATCCATTTTAAACAAAACACTATAATTTCAAAACAAATATACAAATAATAACACCAATTCTAAATCCAACTTAGTATAAATTTCAACACATTCAAACAAAATCCAGTTTAACAATCTGTATACAAGTAAACAAAACTATACCAGAGCAACCTTCCAAATACCGACAGTTACGAATAAACTAAATTTCAAATACGATAAAATAAGCTAACTAAACGAATATCAAATTCAAAGTGAGACTAAACAAAAGTACTCACCCCAACATGCAGCGAAACGTATTTTCGGCCGATGCACCAATGTAAAGAATTAAGAACCTAAACGAAATGTTCTTAGCGAATGAAACGAATGAGTGTGCAGTATCCATAGAAATTGATCAGTCCATATTACTCAACGAAGACACAATTTTGAATATAGTAATATTTAATATGACTGAACTTGCCGTCATGCGGCCTACATTCTACAAAACAAGTTACACACTAACAATATTTACATTTTAGATACTGAGGTGCGCACAGCAGCGCCCTCGAGTGGTCAATATTTCGGCACAGCCTTCATTTTATGTTTACAATCATCTTTACTTCACAATTTGATTAAAAGGATAGTTGTGTGTGTGTATTATGAAAATAAAATTTTATATATATCATATATTAAATATCTGTGAAGTACGTAAATGAATAATCTGATTACATGATTGTCTTGCTGATATGCCGACAGGACCATTTTAATTCATAATATATTCGAAGTTGATTTTCCCCAAAATGAAATCCTTCTAATGGGCTATAAAGTCATGTGACGCCATAGTCATGCAACAACAGCACTCACATGTTTCCGCCAATGAATTCCTGTGATGTCATAGTCATGTGTATCCTGCCTATTAGTTCATGCGCTTCGCTGTTGCCAACTTTTGCTTTTTACAGAATCTTTCTCTTTAAAAGAACGTATTTGTCAGCAATAATAACGCACATAGGTAAGCAAAATGCACTCAATTTGAAAAAGTACATGTATTGCATAATGTATTTTTTATTTTGAAAAACCTTTTGAAGATTTCTAAATACTTCAACATCTTTTACCCAATTACATAATTTAAAATTGCATCTAAATTTTACACACAAAACAACGAGTACAAGTCTAATGCCTGTTTCGAACTCAATGGAGAACACATGACTACATTTATCATGCGACCGTCATGAATATTGTATATTTCCTTTAGATATACATATATTGCTTTCCAAGGGTCGAATACAACTAATTAAACTCATGATCTTCAAGCAAGCTAATTTTTTGTAAGGCCTTGTGATTTTACAATGTCACATAGTCTATCTCTCGCTATAGGGAATGGATAGTATATCTCTGCCATGAAATATGTTCATATGGATAATCACCCAACAAGAATTTCATTTAATAAAAATTGGGTGAAATTCTCGAATCGGCCACTGGATAACAAGATTTTGAGAAATCGCCAATTTGGCGCGTTTTGTTTTGGAGAAGAAACCCTACCACAACACGCAACACCGGAGTGCGAAATTCAAGCTGGCAGAAGAGAAATCATTAAAAAATAGCATTTTAAAGTTTTGGAACTGAAAATCGCGGCAAAAATTATGCATTTAAAAATGGAAATAATTTCGCTTACCTTAAAAAAATATATCTATCTCATTATGTATTGCTTCTGCCCTTTTCCCCCCGACATTTATGACGCGACTGCATATTTCCGAGGGCACCTTCCAAACTATTTTTGAATCACTAACAAAACTGTACACACATACCTCCGAAAGTCTGCGTACAGGTGATCATCTTTCATATTCATCTAAAAATGGCTAATTAAATGAAGTCTTTCTGGATAAATTCTATTTATTATCGATACATCTAACGTCGTTAATTCAAATAGTATAAGCAACAATCACCTGAATATTACATAAAATAATACAAATATTTAGAGCTTCAGGACGACACAAATCGAATGCGTCAAATGTTTGCGTACACTGGGAAAAAACCTTCGCAATAATGGATTGTAATTAAAAGTTAATACTTTTTAGTCTATTCCGTTCTTTCTATAACTCTCTCATCGTATTTGACAGGGATTTAACTAGCTTAGTTGCCTCATCTGTGGATATTTTATTCCATTCTTCTACTATGACAGATTTGAGCATTTCCATGAATGTTATTACGTTTTCCCTAATTATTCACTCGAGTAAATCCCCCAAATGCTGTATTGGGCTTAGGTCTGGAGACTAGGATGGCCAGCAGGATTGGCTTGGGACATGCCAGAACAGCCACTGCTTCACAATGGGAGCCACTTGCTCAGTACCTTTGTACTGCCGAAAGTAAAAGTCATCACTCACCGCAATTTTCTCAGCCCTTTCCTTGATATTTTACTTCAATAAGTTAAAGTAATCAATTTTGTGCATTGTTGATTCAATAAATTCCAGATTACTAGCCGAAAGGATTCCAATGCATCCGTAAACATTATGCCCCCTTCTCCATGTTTGATAGTCGAAAAAGGATTCTCTCTCTTAAGATCTGTCCAAGAATTTTTGCCGGCATATATTTGTTCTTTTTGATGCCAAATTACAAAAAAAGTACTTTCAATTCATATGTTACATTTTTCGAATAATTATGTGTCCTATATAAATGTTTTTTGGCAGAGGTCATTCTCTTAGCTCTTTTCACTAGAGAGATAAATGGTTTCTTGAGTGTGCAACTCAACCATGATAGCCATCCTTTTTCAGTTCCCTTCGAATTGTGGTTAAAGTCACATATTTTTGAAATATCTCAGCCACACTTTTCGCTATATATGAAGCTTATAGTCTTGGATTTATTTCTAAATAGCGTATTACAAAGCAAGATTCTCGCGGTGACACTGTAGACAGGCGACCGGATGTTGGCGTGGAGGTTAAAATTTTAGTTGATTTGTAGTTTATGAACACTTTTTTAATCAATGAATGTTTCCTATTAAAAGTTTCAGGAATTTCTTTTAAAATTTCCTCCTTTTTCTGAAGATTACTGATGATTTTTCTTTCAATAATATATCGATTTCTATTCTGTCACCTGCCATGGAACCACAAAAGTTTTCAAATCTCAGATCCTCAATAAATTGTAAAATAAGCTTATAATTACTTAAAAACATGATTTAGTACAATTATTTTACAATGAAAGGTCTTTAAAAGCTCTATTTTGTAAGTATACGCAGACTTTTTGGCGCGGATGGTTGGTGATTATTTGGTAATCATCCTTGCTTTTTCTTGTTAAGGTGAAATTTGTTGCTGCTGTTTGAATAAGGAAATTTTGAAGAATCCCTGACAGGCAATGTTGATTTTCTAAAGCGAGAATTTAATAGTAATTATAGCATAAACACGTAAGATGATTGATTGCCTGTAGGCAGAATTTTGGAGGCAAGTGTATACATATTATATAATTTAAACCAAGACCTTTTCCTTACACTCCTAGACAAATAATGATTTTCCTCTTTCACACTCGACTGATTCCTGCAATACCATTCAAAATCATCATTTATTTTCTTACCTATTCTTCTTCTCAAATCCATACTTTTTCCGCATTTCGGACATGCATACGATGATCCAATTAAGCCTTCTTTCACACACCATTCTAAAACCGCTTTCTTTCCAAACACAGGCAACAGGGCGAAAAACCATTCAAAATACTCATCGTACTTAATCATACATTCATTCAGATTTGTTACAATATCATTGCTCTGACCATCGTGACAATCTAAAAATTTATGGGGAGAAAGAAAAATAAATTTGCCTTGAAAAAATGTATTCACAACGAAAGAACGAAAAAAAAAACCAGCTGCTAATAACAGAACTTCCGGGCTTGTCGGTTGCAAAGACAAAAGGCCGTTAAAAAAAGGAACGAGTCTTACAGTAGTCGCATATGATGTGTAACATCTGACATGTTATCGTGGTAAATACGCAATAGTAACTTAAATCCTGAAAAAAATGAATCGGGTATGATTGGAAATAATTTTCTATCGAATAATTATATCTTTATTAAAATTTTATTTAATTAACCCAAGGAGTAATGCAAAATTTTTTATCAAAAATAATTATTCTTGTTCAATTTGGGGAAAAGCGGAAACACACGCACACGATAGAATTATGATAACTAAAATATGACACAAACACTTGTGATTTCAAAGTATTTAAAAACTATTGAAAAACAGCGTCAATAACAGTACCACTGTTAGTTGTCGAAACATTTCGATTTGTGTTCATTTCGAGCTTGAGTTCATCATTCAAAAAAACTATGAGCGGACAATCGTAAAGTTGCCTGACTGACAAATAGATTTGGTAAAGCAGTAGTTGGGTAGGCCGTTGATGTTTGTGAGATAATTGTGTTCGTTGCAGGTGCTCGAAAATCCCTGCTTGGTTGAGTTGAATTATGTGCAATTCTTTTCGGCTGTACTCTTCCAGTTTTTAATTTTTTCGTCACGTTTCTTTGCCGAAAATCTCGTATATATTCTGCTCTGGATTTACCCGTCTCAGCCAATCACAAAAATTTAATTAGCTTGGTAAATGTTTAAATATTAGAAATATTAGAGAAAATCAAAATTACCTGTGTAATTAATTAGTTAGTTTTTTAATCACAATTAAAAATATCATATTGACAGGGACAGGAATTAACCTCAAAGTATGAAAAAGATATACATTAAAATATTTATTCGAATAATTCCATATTACTTATTCGTACTTTTTTAAGAATAATGAACTTTGTCAGACACATAACAGTTTATTTAATTATTAATATAGTTTACACATATTTAATATAACCTCAGATTTCATACACAACGAGCCCTGAGACTTTAACAATTGAGCGTAAGAATCGCAAGTTTATCCTGTATGAATTCTAATAATACTTGCTGGTATGTGCGAAGGAGATTTAGAGTCAAGAAAACGAAACCGAGTTTTTGAATTCGAATATTTTGAAATGTTAAATTTAACAACATAAAAAAGACTGGCCGCTATATGACTACTAGAGTTAGACTCCACGTGGTTATATCTTTACAAGATCCAGCTAAGCTTCTTCTCTGACCCTAAAGTGAGAAAACAAAACATCCCACGGCTTAGACCGCTCGGGGGGGGGACCCTCTTGAATGAAGGGGAAAAACAGAACTTCACTGGGAGGGCACGGAAAAGACGCCGCCAAGCTCACTGATTGGTCAAATCAAACAGCGTTCGCCTCCCCGACTTCCGTTACGCATTTCCGTCCCTTTTCAGGAAATCACTCCAACAAATATCCAGCAACCGAGAGTAAAGATGTTACACATCAAAAATATACTGCGCATGGGCAAGAACTGATCACTGGTAATTTTTAAAACTTTAAAAATGTACTGCACATGAATGAAAGTGTGCCTAACTAAAACTAAAATTAGATATACGCGGGCCTCAGCGCGCAGCACTATTACCCAAGTTGAGCGAAAAAGAGTGACCATGACTGAAATGTAAACAAATCAAGTAGCCCCCGGCGTGGGGGGCGGAGGTGGCCCGCAGAGTGGACGAACCGGGGAGAAGTCTGGAGGAAGTGCAAGGAAGGAAAAACGGAGGATTGCGACAGCAATCGAAGAAAGGAGCGGCCAAGTTACTGTTCCTCTCTCACCACCTGTCAGGATGCAGCGGGAAGCTAGTGTGAAAAGAAATTGCGCCTATCCAACTTCTCCGTCAATGATACAAAATCAGGAGAGTTACCAAATTTGGCGCACTTAATGATTTGGCGAGAAAAAATTCTCACCAACCAGTGGCCGATACGACAATCCAGTCAAAAATTGTGTATAATTTACACAAACCACCTTTATTGTGTTATTATCTGATTTATTTTTTTGATTATTTTTGCTTTGAAGTAAATGTGCTATTTATAAGGACTGCCATTATCATACCAATGCTAATTGGATCCCAAAAGCAATAACTGACTTTTATTTAGAGCTTCCATAATTGTGGCATAAATATGTTCGAAAATTTTTTCTTTCGATACCAACCATAGGAAGAATATGTTCAATTTCAATATCGATTTCATGCAACAACAAAAAAATGTTTTCAACGTGTATAGAATTAAAGAGTAATCAATTGAGTTTCTTGCCAATTCATAAAATCGAAATTGTCAGTTCACGGCATAACGAAGCGCTATTTGTGTAATTAAGAGAGTAGAGTGTGTTATTGTGTCAGTAGTAATGTATGTATAAACTGTGTCTGCGCAATCCCATTTGCGCTGCCTGAACTGCGCATGCCCTGCAATTACGATGAAATGTAAAAGAAGTTATGAGTAATTAATAAACGGTAATCCACAAGAAAACTGTCTTGAATATGTCATGAACAATATGTGTTAGAGATTCTTGAGTCCATTTAAGTGTTAGAGCTATCGACATAAAATTTGGTCCGTCGAGCCGGAGAATAGGAATAAGCTGATGGATTAACCTATGGATTAAAAAATGACTAAGTGAAAAGCCAAGTGCGGCAAACAGTGATTTGTGTGTATACAGCCACGTTCGGTAGCCAGTGATGTGAGGTAAGAGCAATGTTCTTTGAATTTTTGTGAGAATTTGAATTATTTAATTATGTTTTTAATTGCTAAGTTGAAGAAAGACGAGTTAAAACTTGTTGCGGAGGAATTAAAACTAACTATGCCAGATAATGCAAAAGTTATTGATTTGAAAATTTTAATTGAAAGTAGTGAAGTGTATAATGCAGACACAGAATTAGTTAAAAGTATTATTGACTTTGCTGTTGAAGAAACGAGAATTAAAAAATCTGAGAGTGAATTAAATTTAGAGTTAGAAAAAATAAAATTAGCGCATAAGCGGTCAGAAAGTGAAGCAAATTTAGAATTAGAGAAAATTAGCGCAGTTAGAGAAGCAATTAGAGCTTGCTAATATTCGGAAAGATTTAACACATGATTCTTCACTTTCAACAGTGAGCACCACCGAAACATGTAACAATATTAGAAACGAAACGTTAATAAAATGTGTAAAAACATTAACTAAACTATCTCTGTACCCACACGTGTTGAGTCATATAATTTATTTTTTCAGTCATTAGAGAAAGCATTCAAAACGAAAGAGGTTCCCGAAGAATGGAAATCGGAAATTCTTTTAAATATCTTAGGAGAGAGAGCGAATAACTTAATGATTTATATGTGTCAGAGGAAGAATTGCGCAGTTATGATAAACTAAAAAATTTAGTTTTGAAAGAATTTCAGCCTACACCGCAAGAATGCTATAATAATTTTCGTAAAACTCAAAAATTAAATTCAGAGAGTTATGTTCAATTTGCGTCTAGGTTAAGTGCAACATTTGAGTATTACTGTCAGTTACGAAATGTTAATGAATTTAAGTCAGTATGTGAATTAATTGTTGCGGATAAAATGATGAGCACTCTTGACAGAGAATTATTGACTCATATTAATGTAAAACAAGGAGAAACATGTTTTAAACCCCATGAGTTAGGGAAGTATGTGATATTTATTTATCTTCTAAAGGTAAAATTAAAAACGAGTCTAATACATTTTCCAGGTCCTTCACTGGAAATGAAAATAAACGATTTGAGTTCAATAAACATCAGAGATATAACAGCTCGCGAAGTCAGAGAGGAGTTTCGAGCGTATTTTTTTCTGAAATAAAGAGTGAAAAATGTGTGTTGTGTAAAAATGAAGCACATGCTTTGCAATTTTGCCCTCAGTTTAAAGGTGTTTCGATAAATGAAAGAATAGATTTTGTTAAAAACAATAAAATGTGCTTTCAATGTCTATCCGCAGAATGTTGTGTAAAACAGTGTCGCTCTAGAAATTGCATAATTTGTAAGAAGCCTCATAATAAATTGCTTCATTTTCAAAGAGAAATAAAAAAGTATCCTAACTCCCCAAATCGGGCCTCCTTCGGTCCTTGAAGAGAGATCGCGAACGGTATCTTTTAATTCTTCTGCCCCTCCGTTCGTTCCTAATTCAAATATAAACAAGCAAGAAATCGTGGCGACTACATTTAGTCATAACAAAATTAGAAGATGCTTATTAAGTACTGCTCGCGTATTAATTAAAGATAAATATTCGAATTGGTATGAATGTAGGTGTTTGTTAGATGGAGGCAGTATGGTTTGTCTTATAACTAATGAGTGCGCCAATAAATTACAACTGAAAAGTGAAAAGATTAATACTTTGATCTCATGTTTAAATGATGCATCTATGATTGTTAACGGTTGTGTTAAAACGACAATTTCAAATAAAAATAATACATTCGTGAAGGATTTACATATGTTAGTAGTTTAGAAAATCACAGATTTTATTCCAAATAATACGTTTAAACTAGTGTTAATATTTCAGATATAGTGGAATTAGCTGATGATCGTATTAATATTCCAGAAAAAATAGACATGCTGTTAGGTGCAGAAATATTTTTTGAACTATTGAGACCGGAAAAATTTTTAAGATAAAAAATTCAGATCTAATTTTACAAAACACGGTTTTTGGATATGTTGTAAGTGGTATTGTAGATTCATTTAATGAAACTAAAGTTCATTGCGGTTTAGTTAGGGACGAGGATTTAAATAAAACGCTGCAAAAATTTTGGGAAGTAAAAAATGTGGAGATAGTGCAAACAAAAAGTAATGAGGCTAATTTATGTGAGGAACACTTTATGAAAACACATTCTAGAGACGAGGAGGGACGGTACATAGTTAAAATTCCCCTTAAGGGTGATCCAAATTCTTGAGGGAATTCCAGGGGCATTGCTCTCAAACGATCAAATGCACTGTGGCTTAGATTGGAAAGGGATCCACAATATCTAAAATTGTATAGAGAATTCATGCAAGAATATAAACAATTGGGACATATGAAAGAAGTGAAGGTAGAAGAAAATAATTCGAAGATGAACTATTTCATACCTCTTCATGGCGTCTATAGACCCGAAAAAAGTTTTACTAAGGTGAGAGTGGTCTACAATGCGTCTAGTCCTACAGATAATGGATTATCACTAAATGATATTCAGTACAATGGAGGAGTCATCCAAGATGACTTATAGGCCCAGATGATTAGATTCCGTATTTACAGATATGCACTGACTACGGACATTAAAAAAATGTATCGAATGATCCTAATTAATTCCGAACAACGCTGTCTGCAACAAATATTGTGGAAGGACAATAAACACGAACGAGTAAAAACATATGAGCTTCAAACAGTCACGTATGGGACTACCAGTGCCCCATACTTAGCGCAACGAACATTGAAACAATTGTCCTATGATGAAGAAAATAAATTCCCGGTAGCAGCACCAGTCCTTCGAAGCAATTTCTACATGGACGATGCGTTATACGGGGCGGACACTTTAGAAGAGGCTAAGGAGCTACGATATCAGTTAATTGAAATTTTGAAACGTGTAGGCATGGAATTGCATAAAATCCGGGGAAATCATCCTGAACTTTCGCAGAGTATAAATGGAATCTACGATTTTTCTAGACCAAATGAGACCAATACCTTGGGTGTGTCCTGGGACCCAGGAAGAGACACTTCTTCGTTTAAAGTTGACGTGATACTTAGTGATTCGTATACAAAGATAAGCGTTTTGTCAACTATTGACAGACTGTTTGATCCTTTGGGACTTGTGGCCAAAGCCAAGATGTTTATGCAAAAACTTTGGAGACTTAATACTGACTGGAAAGATCCACTCCCAAATAAAGTGTATTATGAATGGCACCAGTTGTTAATTGGGCTAGAGAGCCTAAATAACATCAATATCGAAAGACATGTAGTGATTGAGAATAATTCATTTATAGAGATTCATGGGCTTTCTGATGCGTCAGAGCGTTGCTATGGAGCTGCAGTGTATTGCAAATCAAAAAATAATTCGGGAGTGACATTAGTGAGATTAATTACTAGCAAATCGAGAGTTTCACCAATTAAGTGCCTAACTATTCCAAGATTGGAACTGTGCACCGCTGTCCTTTTGTTCAAACTTGTGAAAAGTGTGATTGATGCCTTGAAGCTGGAATCAGTTAAAGTTTATCTGTGGACTGATTCAATGATAGTGTTGTCTTGGCTACAAAAGAACCGATCGACCTTAAAACCTTTGTGCAGAATAGAATTGCTGAGCTTCAAGATTTGTTCCCTGTACGGCAATGGAGACATGTGCCATCCAACCAGAATCCTGCAGATTTGATTTCTCGTGGAGTAGAACCTGACAAACTTCTGAACCAAGAAATGTGGTGGAACGGTCCAGAGTTTCTATCTGACAGTGATTATCCGAGCAAACCTGTGAACATTAGTGAAAACAACGAGGCGTACAATTCAGAACTGAAGAACAGTGTCCCTGTGAAAAACTTGAGAATGAAGTGCCAGTACTTAACATTTGTCTGAATGACTGTGAACAATTTGTGTAACCTTAGTAATAAATATTTAACCATTTTGCGTATCTTAAGTTATATTTTTAGGTTCATAAGCAACCTGAGGAGGAAGGTCAAAGCCAGTGGCCCATTAACAGTAGATGAATTGGAGAAAGCAGAGATCTTCTTAATAAAAAGTGTACAAAGGCAAGAGTTTTTCAGTAGAAATAAAATGTATAGAAAAACAAAAACCTATCTTGCCAAAAGTAAGTTGAAAAGTCTCAATCCGTTTTTGGATTCAGATGGAGTGCTTAGAGTAGACGGCCGATTAGGTAATACAAATTTTCATTTTAATCAAAAACATCAAATTATTTTGCCTAAAACCCAAAAACTGTCATGTATGATAATTGAATATTTGCATAACAAATACTTTCATGTTGGTGCTTTTTCACTTTTGAATTATGTTCGCGAAAAATTTTGGCCTCTCAAGGGTCGCAATCTTTGTAGAAAAATTGTAAATAAATGTATTATATGTTTTAAATGTAAACCTGTTATAACATCTCAAATAATGGGCAATCTGCTTAAGGAAAGGGTTACCACTGACTACCCTTTTAACTGCTCGGGTGTCGACTTTTGTGGTCCTTTCTTCATTAAAAACAAAACGCAAAGGAAGTTTGCATAAAATCTATGTTTGTATATTTATCTATTTTGTGTTTAAAGCTGTACACATCGAAGTAGTGACTGATTTAACTTCCGATGCATTTATTGCGACTTTAAAAAGATTTATTGCACGAAGAGGGAAATGTACAAAATTATTCTCTGATAACGCTAAAAATTTTGTAGGAGCTAATAGGGAAATAAAAAAAACTTCATGAAATGGTTAGCAAACCAGATGATCAATTAGCTAGATACTCAGCGGCAGAAGGCATTAAGTGGAAGTTTATACCCCCTAGGATCACCCAACTTTGGTGGTCTATGGGAGGCTGCTATTAAATCATTTAAATATCATCTAAAAAGAGTTATGAGGGGAATAAATTTGACTTATGAAGAATTTTTAACCGTGTGTGATAGTTCAAATCGAGGGTATGTTAAATTCTCGACCTCTTTGCCCCTTGTCTGCTAATGAGAATGATTTTGAAGTTCTTACTCCTGCTCACTTCTTGATTAATAGATCCTAGAATTCGATTATTGAGCCCAACTTAATAAATATAAAGGAGGGTTACCTTAAGAAATGGGAAAAAATTACTAGAACAGTGGAAATTTTGGCATCGCAATTATCTTAATCAAATGCAATAAAGGAACAGATGAATGTTCGAAAAAATAATGTAAAAGTTGGAGATTTAGTACTCTTAATTGAAGACAATTTTCCACCATACAAGTGGTTATTAGGAAGAATTATTCAGGTTTATTTAAGAGTCGATAACAAAATTCGTGTAGTTAAAGTGAAAACACAATTTAGTACTTGTAAAAGAGCCATATCTAAAGTTTGTGATTTGTCAATGCCAAGTGATTAAATACTGTTGATAAAATTTATTTTTTGTGTGTTTTAATTAATTCAAGTGAATTATTTTTTTTATTTTCAATAAATATAGTGCATTTCTTTAAGCGTCTTTTGGGCAATTTGAGTGATGAAAAATTTAGATATATTTTGTGTAAATAACTAATACAGTGATTGCAAGGTGTAACCAGTGCAATGTGGGGCGGTATGTCAGTTCACGGCATACGAAGCGCTATTTGTATAATTAAGAAAGTAGAGTGTGTTATTGTGTCTGATAGTAATGTACGTATAAACTGTATCAGCGCAATCCCAATTGCGCTGCCTGAACTGCGCATGCCCTGCAATTCCGATGTAAATGAAAAAGAAGTTATGAGTAATTAATAAAGGCTAGCTAGTTCCACAAGAAAACTGTGTCGTGATTGTGTCATGAACAATATGTGTTAGAGACTCTTGAGTCCATTTAAGTGTTAGAGCTATCGTCATAAAAGAAATTATTAGACAGAAAGCAATTATAATTTAATTTCTTTTTTTTGGCATTTATTTTATGTTTGAAGCCATTATTTGAGAATTTTTGAGATAAAAAACTAATAGTATATTAAAGTTATATTATCAAAAATAAAAGGACGAAGCTTTATTCATTCCTGCAGTTTAATTTAATGGTTTTTTGTTTAATTTTCTGTCTGCTACTGAAGAATTATTATCACTTTTTGATAGAAATATTATTTATTATCACTACTGTGCTTTGGTTTGTGAATGAAGCTGTATAAAAGGTTTTAAAAAAGATTTTGAAAAAACCAACCACCAAAATAAATTTTTCTTTTTCTTTCTCCTTCTATTTTCTTTCTTAATATGAGCACTAATTTAAGAATAAAAACTATCAAAATACTCATGGAATTGAATTTTTTCATAAAAATCGGTTAGAATACAAAGTTACAAAGAATTTAAGACAATTTCTAAGATTTTAAACTTTTGAGCCATCATTATTCTTCAGAATAAGTCTTTGTTTCTTGGGGTTTAAATAGCTTTTTTGATATTTTTAAACTTATTCTTTTAAGAAAAATACCAATTAACACTAGTTTATTCTACATGACCAATCAAAATGAGCAAAACTAAATTTTAACGTCATAACAGATTTTCTCTAATAAAGCAAATGAATTATTAGCGATTTGCAAATAAATAAATAAATTATTCGCAGTTCGTAATGAAGTTAACGAATTCTACTCAAGTTATAATTAAACAAATGAATTGATTTTGCTTCTGAAATTAACCAAACTTTTAAAAATATTTAATTCTTATTTTTTTAAAAATAAATAATCTAAATATATATTCTAAGTAGATAAGAAAGTTTCATTTAAACCATTATCAGAAATTCTAAGCATAAATAATTTCTTACTTCTGGTGACTTATAATCTGTTAAAATTGTATCAACATTGTGTTCTTTTCTCCAAGTGATATGCTGTAAAAGTAATTTTATAATCCAAATTAAAAACACCACACAAGACAACAATTCAAAATATTAATTAACAAATGCAACAATAACATTTTTATTCACCCTCAAATAAGACGAAGTTTGAGTTAACCTAATATAAAGGATTCATAAAATTTATGCTGAAGGAGTCTTAAAATAATTTTTGTTCATTAAATAAAATGAAGAAGTTCCAAATATACATCGAACAGAAAAGCTATGATATAATTATTTATCTATTTGAGAATATATATATATATATATCATATATATATATCGCTCTTTTAAAAGTTAAAAATATTCATTTTGTTACTATTGGTTAATATTTTTTATGGTTCAATTGAAATCTGTGGGTGGAATAGTTCTTTTCCTACCTTATAGTAAATATAGTTATTATTTTCTTACCTACTATAAACTAAACTTAACTCAGTGGCGCAACAGCCCATGAGGGCTAAGGTCTCTTCTGCCCATCTTAGTATACGTGATCTTGAGTTCTGAGGTGCATGAGCAGATGTTCCGATCAGGTGCTCAGTTTGATGCGAAACCCCCAATGTTTAGTCCCCAAGCAAGTTTGGTACTCATTCATCAACCCACTGAAGGTATGAAAGGTTGTCGACCTTGCCCAGTCCGGGGATAGAACCCCGAACCTGTGGTGTGGAAGCGCGACACGCTACCACTCAGCCCCTGGGCTTCTCTGAGTTCCTATACATAATTTTAAAAAAATTAGGTTATTTTTCATGTTACTCTGCCCTCTTTAACTTCCTATTTGTTTGATAAGTAGTATTTTATATTAGATTAACGTGTTCAGGGTCTCCCTCAAGCAAAAGATATCCTGTTTTGAAAGTTTTTTAAAATCCTTTAAATACTATATATATACACACACAACCATATGCATATATACATTATTGAAATAAATATATATATCCAGTAGTATTTAATACTTAAGAATCTTTTAATTCGAACAATACCTGATGAAAACTTTTTATCTGAAATAATTCAGAAATAAATTAAAATAAAACATACAAAACTTTTCAAAAATTACATTTTCATTCTAAAAGCTATTTCAGTTAACCTTCAAAAGTATGAGAGAAATATTCCTTAAATAAATATTTCGTAAATTGAAGTTGAAAAATTTACCTTTCGCAACATAGTTTCTGCCTCTTCTATGTGAAAATCTCTAGCTGTAAGATTGTATTGCATTATTAACTAAGTACATATATAGGGAAATTACTTTAACAGTTTTAAAATAGGAAATACAATTAAAAAGCTCTTAGAAGTGCTATTTTTGTACTTATAATGAAAGTTAAACAAGCTAAGTAAACATTATTAGTAAAAAATTATTTTACTTTTATAAAATTCAAATGGAAAATAATTTTAGGTTTGATAAAAAAAAAATGATGCTTACATACTATCGTAACAATGCCAACGCTTAAGATAACTTGCCAAGTTGTCAACTCCGATTTTGCATGTGTCGTACGCGCTGAATTTGGAAACATGTGCTTCGTTTTATATAATGTTGCCTATACGGTTGCGATAATACGTAAGTACCAAAAAATATTATGGGGTAATTGTGTTTTACCTTTTATATTATATGTCCCAAACAGTTATCTAGATATAAAATAACAAAATATGTTTTTAATGTGTGAATTTAGTAATCATAAACTATTACTTTTTATACTTAACCTTATTATTTTGAGATTGTAATGATGAATTCATTTCTAAATTACAAAAGAAGTACCAAATTATATTTCGATCACTATTTCCCTTTTATAAAAAATCTTATATCTATGACAAAATAAAAATAAAAGTACGACTTTCAAAAAGCATAATGTATAAATACCTTTGGAAAAACGATAAAAAACAGATTCGTCTTCAAGCATTTTGGGAGTTACGTCCTTTATTGTGCGTCTTTTTAACTGAAATCAGATAAAAGGTAAATAATTATTTTGTGAATACTAATTTTACAGGTATTTGTTGATTCTATTAGGAAAAATGCGTGCAAGTCCCCCTTTTTTCCCATTGCTCCAAATTGTAAGCATGGTTTTAGATTGTTCAATCGATTGTACACTTCCGTCAAAAAAAATCTCAACATTCAGTCCTAAAGTTATGAAAACAAATAGGCAAAAAAAAACAAAAAAACATTTGTATTTTCTAATTTTTTACTTAATAGCAATCCTGAAAGCAGTCAAGATGGAAATCGATATTTTGATTTGTACAACTTCTTAAGGAAATTCCAACCAGCACTGTAAAATATTGCATTGTGATAAAGCTTAAAAAATCTAAACTAATTTTCTTAGCTTTCCAAAACAATTGTATGGACACCGATTGGTTTTCTTTCTACGCATCTAAGAGTAAAAGTAGTTTTATTTAAAACTCTTAATAAAACTACGGCGGCTTGTAATTTCAAATAAATAAATAAGTAATCTCTTCAAAAATCACCAAAACACTTTGTTCAAACATCTCTTTTTATAACATAAGCTTTTTAATTGCTATTCGCAAACAATGAAACTGTTAGATTCTACGTTATGACTCTTAAAAAAAAATAATATGAATAAAATAATAATAAAAAAATTAAACAAAATTTAATAGCTAACGTTGTCATCTGAAAGATAAATAAATAAATAATAATAATACATTTCCAATACCTTGTCTACATATTTTTTGTTTGATTTTTAAGATCCTACAATTTTATATTTAATTTGATAGAATGAATTATTATACGTATATGAGAGTGATATACACTGCTGGCCACCTTAAATGCAACACCAAGAAAGACAAGAGATAGCACAACAAAATTTATTTTGTAGATAACATGTTGACCAAGTATCAAATGATAAAATTTATAGACTTCTGTGAAGTGTGGTTCCTGCCAGAACCAGTAGCCAGATTAACCACCATTGTTGGAGATCACCGCTGCCACACGCCACGGCATTGATTCAAAGATACTTTGGATGTGTTCTTGGGGTACAGCAGACCAAGCAGCTTCCACACGTTGCCGAAGTTGATCTGGTGTCGCAGCTGGGGGTGTAATCTGGGTCAATCGTTGAGCAACCATAGACCACATGTTTTCTATTGGCGAAAGAACCGGAGAGCGAATCGGTCAGGGAACCAGTTCGATCTAGTGATTGATGAAGAACGTTTGGACAATGCATGCCATGTGTGTTCGCGCATTATCCTGTTGAAATATGGCTGTGGCCAAGCCCTGAAGGTAAGGAAGGACAACTGGCTCCAACACCTCGGAGATGTAGCGCTGGCTGTTTAAAGTTCCGGCAATGCGTACTAGAGGAGTGAGAGAGTGATATCCAATACCGCACCATACCCTAATATCCGGTGCAGGACCAGTGTGGTGGTGCATAACGCAGCTGTTCAGCATCCTCTCTCCACGGTGTCTCCAGACTCGAATCAGACCATCCTGGTGTTACAGACAGATGCGTGACTCGTCAGTAAAGACAACTTCATTCCATTCTGCGCCCACACCCTTCTTTCATCGCAGCATTGGCGGCGGAGACGTCTGTGGTTCTGCGTCAAGGGTAAACCAAGCAATGGACGTCTTGCGGACAGACCACTCTGCTGTAAAAGGCGTCGAATGGTACGCCAGACACTGAATGATGCGTTACAGACTCAATGTGCTGTGCTATGGTTTGTGATGTGACTGAGCGATCTGTCACTGCCTTGCGCACAATTTGTCTCTCCTCGCGTGAAGTGGTGCACTGAGGTGGATGCGATCGACCACGTCAGTCCGTCGTACCCTCCTGCATTCAGCGGTCACATATCCACATTACAGTTGTTTGGTTTCGTCCAACACGCCTACGGATTTCCCTGAAAGATAATCCACAATCTCGGTAGGCCACTATCCTTCCTCTGTCGAACTCGGATACTTGATCAAAAGCTGATCGCTGTTTTCTGCGAGACATAACAGATCGTTTTTTGAAAAAAACCACTAGAAAAACACAATTGCCGAACTTGAAACCGTCGAAATCTCCTAGCCATAAACAGCGCTTTGAGGTGGTACCACAGGCGTGCGCGGTGTGTGTCTGTGCTGAAATGCTAATAATTTGCATATCTCACCTCCGCTAATGCATGTTGTAAATTTCATGTTATTTACGTGCTTCCTTCAGGGTGTTGCATTTACGGTGGCCAGTAGTGTATTATGAAATATTATGTGCACATGAATATTTATATGAAATGTATACGAAAAATCACTGTAAGTGGAATATAGGATTTGTATTAGGGGATTTTGGTTACATAAATGAAAAAGGATACAAAATATAAGAGTACAATTATTGTTCCTTAAAATTTACTGATTTACACTCATTTTTACTTTTATAATTGCTGCACAGATATATGTCATATTTATTAATCCCTCTGAAATCCTTAACTATTTAGTAATAAAAATTATCGATGCATTTTACTCTTGAAAATATTTTATAATTTCTCCACGATGCTCAAAAATTAAAATAAAGTGAACATATAAACAAATAATTTTCCTTTTTAAAAAATGCAATTAATGAAATGTATTAAATTTTTTTCTTAAGACATTCTGTTAAATATTGTATAATATACTTTAAAATAATGCTAACATACACATAATGGTTCCGTGTAAGAAGTAAGAGTCATTTATCATGCAATTTCCTTTATTATTTATTTTAAGACCTATAAAGACTCTTAAATTACAAATTTTTCAATTTTTTGAAAAAAAAAATATATGTTAAAGTCTCAACATTTCTGAGCATTTTTATACCACAATTTTGTAAATACTGTAAAAACTTCTGAAATTATTTAGAAATAACTATTGAAATTTAAACAAAACCCCTATCTCTTTCGTATCTTTAACTTCATTTTTCTCAAAACAACAAATTTTAGATTTGCGCGCAGGATTTCTCAGAAACTATTTATGGTATGAATTTGAAATTTCAGACACGTGTTCAAAATAAGGCTCTTCATAACTTATGCTACAATTTTTTTAAAAAATGTAATAAAATTTCTTTTATTTGAATTTTAATTTATTTTTTTTAATTTTTAAAATTTTCGTTATAATTGTATTTAAAAAATATATTTTTTCTCTAAATTTCTTAAAAGTTAGTATATAACTTTGAAAGTGTTCATTTTTATACCATGTAAAATTAATTTTTTGAATTTTGATCAATTTTGTACTTCAGAATCCTGCGCTGTGTAAAATACTAATTTTCATAATTTTTAAGAAACTGTCCATTTTTATTTCTTTATAACTTTTTAAATTTTTCTCAAATTCTCTGAATAATTGAGAAATAATGTAAATATATATGATTATCGTGTGATAAAAATTTCACATTATTGTTTTGTTTTATTGCTAAGTTACATTGGTTTGAAGAAGGATGTTTTTTTCGAATGCACAGATATATATTAAGGGTCCTGAGACGCCTTAAAAAGTTACAGGGGTTGTGTTTCATTGAATTCAAATTATCTGGCCATATATTTTGTCCGATCACAGTTTTATTTTTATTTTACAGTTTTATTTTATTCTTTTTTCAGAGAAAAAAGGTCAAGAAAATCAGCAAATAAATAAGTCTATACAATTTCAACTAGATAGGTTTATCAGGGTGAGAAATATTTATTGAAATACCTCCACATCCCATTGTCTAATATTATAAAATTATTAATTCGTCTCACATGGAAAAAAATGTTTTCTATAATATTATTTTGAAGTTTATAAGAGTAAATAAATTGATTTACTCTTTATTTAAATAATTATTGAGTTATCAGAAGAATATGCAACAGGAAATGTACACAATGTTCTACATCTGGCTGAGCTCATTTTATTTTTACCTGTGTGAAGAATATTACTGTTTGCTTACTCGGCCCTCTTTATAGTTCATATTGAAAATATTATTCAAAAATATCTTAGATATCTAGAATAAAGTACAATACATGCATTTTTTTCAATAGCATTTAAAGGAATAATTTGTTTTTCATCAGATGAATAACTTGGGGACTTTTAGAATTAATTAACAATCCAAATTCATGCTAAACATGGTTTTACTGTGTTTATCCTTTTCAAGACAATTTATAGTTTTAAAAATATCCAATGTTTCTCACCTCTTCAACAACTTCCAATTCCTCTGTAGTCATATCTTCGAGCCAGGCCATTTTATTGGAAGCAGATTACTAAAGGACTTGATCAAATTAGAAATACAGAGGAACGGTAAACACATTTAAGTGAATCTACCCTTCCCTTTTAGGTATCTCCTGAAAAAATGCTGTAAATAATGCATAAATAAACTGTAAAATCTTATGCACAACATTATTTGAAATCAACATGCTTACTGTTTTAGCATGAAACTTTTCTCTTTTTGAAAATAAAAAAGAGAAAGAAAACGTTGCATTGGTTTGCTTTTTATTAATATTAGAAAAGAATAAGGAAAAAAAAAGTTATACTCTCTCTCTGACATTTACTCTTTCTTTCAATATTCCAGAATATTTTCTCACAATATATAACTTTATCGACAATTGTCATAATATGCTAATTGCTTTCAAACATATAGGGTAAAATTTATTTTTCTACAAAATTTTCGTTTTTTTAAAAATGTATTAGGTGCCGGAATTTGCTTACAATTTAAGCAAATGTTTACAGTTAGAAATATCTATAATGTATGGGAAACACATGAACACATAGTTAGATCGAATTGGATAGCTGACATTAATAAAAACACATAAAAGTTATTCATGACCAAAGAATAATGTAACCAAATAAAGAAATAATTTCCATATGATCTACCTTTTAGCATGCAAGAGACCGCAATTGATCTAATTAGAAAAATTTGATAACTGGTGATTTATATATACCATACATATATTGAAATTTCATAAATTTCTTAAGCATTGAACACACACACATGCGCACGCACACACATACACACACACACATATATATATATATATATATATATATATTATATGAAAACTTGTTATAAAATAAAATCAGCATTTGTTTGCTTATATGAAAATCCCAAATATTTTCTTATATAAAAGTCCAGGAAAAGATATTTTGGTTAAAACAAATAAAGCCTAGAAAAAACTTTAAGATTTGATATTTATTTTGCAGAGTATATAAAAAAATATTAATTGTTCATTACAAAAATAATTTAATGATCAATGCTGTCGTTATTTTCTCACATATAATTTCTGCTTTGAAAAAACTAAAACGACATTGTCCAAAACAAGTGAAACTCTAGATGAAGAATTTGCGAGAAGTATGTATTAATGAAGAATTTAAAGTGAAATGCACCAAAAATTTCATTTGCAAATGATCTGGTTAAAATTTTTCATTTAGTTCGTGTCTTAATAATTCAGCTGTATTTCTCAATTATTAGCAGAATGTGTTGAATAGGTAAATATTTGATTGTTATTTTACTTATCATTGATTAAAAAAGAAGGTGCTTTTTTATCCAATTATTACACAAATGTTGTGAAATTTCGTTGTACATTGTAACTTTCGTCCAAAATACTGAACACGTATACATTTTTTTTTATTTATTAAGGTATATGACTACTTACAAACATGTTTTTTTTTAAAGTTCAGATAGGAGGATTTTCTTGCTATTTTCAGATTTATTTATTAAATTATATGAGGAAAAAACTAGTACTAAAAAAAAAGAAAAATTAGTATCAAAATAAAAAAAATAAATAAATTGGGGAAAACCCATAAGGAATTACATAAAAATGGCCCACTGTACAAAATAGTTATTAAAGAGATATACATTTTTCAACATTTATATGTTACACTATTATTAATGTTTGAAAAGACCTCGTAAAGGTAAGAAATATTTAAATTTTTACCAGAAACAGAAAATTTTAATTTAATTAATCAACAAAATCGCTCAATAAACACTTATTAAATTTATATAAATGGTTACTAATTTTGTACAATGTCAAAACAAATATGAGATTTTTCACAAAACATACAAAATAATTAATTATCTTTAAACTTTTTCAGAAATCCCTGTCCTCATTTCAAATTTTCAAACACATTCTAGACAGTAACTACACCTCCGCTCTTGCTAAAACAGGTGTAACTTTTGTACTAGCAAACGGAAATTAAAAGAAAGACTTAGTAATCTTAGTACAAGTGAAACAAATGATCCTATACAATTAAATTTGAACCATTTATTGACTAAATCTGCGCCTTTAAAAGGTAGTCGAATATCTTAAATATCATCGTTACTTTTATGTAATTTATCGTTAACTTTCAGATAATTTGATATCACATACATATTACGAGCAGTATATTCAACAATTATAATAAAAATTTGTTAACAATGTAGCTATTTTATCAGAAGACTTTTGATGACCAAAAGATTAATTTTTATCGCTACAACTCATAATAAATTATGATAAAAATATACAATATAAAAACACATTATGTATTAACTGGTTTAAAACAATAATAACTAAGAAATAGAAACTTACATTTCAATGATGGATTAGTAAATGTAAAGTGAAAGTCTCTAAAAGTATTAGGATTTCTCTTTTTGGGTGTTCAATACGTTATGGAAGTATTCGTTGAATTTGGATAACAAGAATCAGCGAAAAAAGGTCAAATAAAGATAAATGAAAGTAAAGATAGGAAACTGATAACGGAAAAATTGGGAAAAATACTTCTTATGTTAAGCTACGTTCTTTTATTTTTCTGACAGAAGAAATAGCACGTTAATTTTTGTAAAAACAAAGTTTTTTTGTAGCTATAATTCATTACTTCAAATTTAAATAAAAATCGTAAATTTTCAACAAAAAAAAACTACTTTCTTAAGGATGAGTTTTAATGCATTAATGTTTAAGTACAAACAAATAATACATCTCATGTTCTGATTATAGCTTTAAAATAATACTTGGATCTATTTTTCAATTCCTACTATTAGCTCACTCTCTCCCTTATATATACATATTTATTTATATATATATATATATATATCTTGTTCAAATTTCCAATCCTTAATAAAATACTTTTTATTCATCCAATCAAATTCAAATAAATTTCTTTAAACTTGCAGTGGATGATACTTGATGTTAATACAGTCTTTTCAAATATTAATTCCTTAATTTAATTAAATTAATAACCGGTTTTCTACGCCAACTTAGATTCGTCTTCATTGTTGTAACAATGTAATTGTTGAAACAATGACAAAAATTGGCGTCGAAAACCGGTTTTTCAGCCAACTTAGACAAACTGGGTTTGATGCATGATATGTCTGCATTGTTACAACAATGCAGACATATCATGCTCTTTTTTCAATTCTTACTATTAGTTCACTCTCTCCCTATATTTATATATATATATAGGGAGATAAATATATATAGAGAGAGAACAAGATATATATATTGTTCAAATTTTCAGTCGTTAATAAAATACTTACTATTCATCCATTCAAAGTACGAGTTGACTTAAATTTTTTTTATATTACTTGTTTTGTTATATTTATTTTGGATTTCTTGTGTCGGAAGCCTATAAAAGCTGAGAAATCTCTCGAATGCATAAAATAAAATATGTACGTTCATTATTTTATTTATACACATTTTAGTTCCGACCACTGATAAGATGATAAGCGGATAAAACGTGCACTTCAACATGTGTGCTAGAATTTTTGTCAGAAAAATTACTTTGTATTATGACAAGAATTTTGTGCATTATGCTCTGAAGCTATAAAAAGAAAATTAAAAGACTTTTTCTTGCATGAATAAACTGTACTGATTAAATATTTCTCCTCATATTTACTATAAGGTCATCGGTTTTCGTGATCTTAAATTACTCAAATATGGAAGATAGAATAACAAAGAAATAAGAACTTTGTTTATCTCAGAAATAAACGAATTATTCCAAAAAGATGAATAGATAATTTCACTGACCTTTGAAATCTTTAAATCTAACTCCTATACGGAAATTGTAGAATATTATGATGAGAAAACTACGATTTCTGTGCAAGCAGCAAGAATTCCTGCAGTAACAATAGAAATATATTTAAAATTATACGCAAATTTCTGGATGGATAAGTTTTTAATAGGTTGTATTAAAAACTATTACTATTACAATAAAAGCCAAGAGCAGATTTATTACGTACGAATAAACATACTATATTTCAAACAGACTTCGAATAAAACTTTTTTATATGCAGCTCATATTTTGCATGTTTTTTTCATGAATTTTTGACTTATTTCCCCCCTTTTTCAAATGATAATTTACTTTGTATGATACACAGAACCATTTTTAATCTCCCCAGCGCCCCAGGCACTTCAAATTGTTACGCTCCCTCCCCCCTTCATCCTTCTGTTCACCTTACCAGTTTTGGGGTTCAGGAAGAATTTTCTCTTAACTCTCTTACTCTTTTACCTTCCTCTGTTTTTGTTCTATGGAGAGTCCTTCCATTATCCACCACCCCTGGACCCTCTGTGTCCTGGACTGGCAACTGGCAGTCGTAAGCAAAGGATAGTTGCATAGCTTGACCACTCTTGTCCATTTCTTCCTTTACGGCAACACGGACCACCCACCCACCCTTTTGTAAATTAGCGCATATTAATTAAATCTTTTGTAATTATAGTATGGAGCAGGGGTCGGCAACCTTTATGCTGTGGTGTGCCAAATCAATCTACCAATATGATACAGCGTGCCACACAGTAGGCCATTTTTGAAACGATTCCCGCGAAAAATGCATGCAGAGTTATAGAATAGAGGTTAATAATATAGATATTTGCAGTGTTTTATTATATATTAATTTTGCATCATTTAAAATATTTCTTTAAAAAAAACCAGCATAAGATTTAACTATTCCTTTAACAAAAATTAAAAAATTCAAATTGTACACATACATTATATGTTTTTAAATATATATATAAAATAAGAAATAGACAACATGAAATATAAGTATTTCACTTCATTACAGTTAAATATAAATTTTAATGCAAACTTCTATTGCTTGCATCACTCTACTTTCATATAGCAAAATCAAAGGTATAATGTGTGACTTTCAATTTGACACGATTCTGAGCATTCAGTTGTAAAACAATTTCTTTGCAGAAGCTAAATATTTTTCATATGAGGAAAGATTTTTTTTACTTAGATTTGTAGAGCCAAAACCGGAAAGCGGAGTACAGGCAATTTTCTCTCTTCAAACAATTAAATCTCTCCAGAAATGACATTCCATAATTTACAAAATAGTCGTGAATTTATCATTAGATTTATCTTTCAGATTTTCTCATAATTCCTTAAATGTCCATAATTCTGAAGATGTTTGTCAAATAAGGTCAATTACAAACTTATCAACTTCCATCCACTCAAAAGTTGACAAATTTGTAGAGTAGTGCAAAGTGCCACTGAGAATTGTACCGTGTGCCACAGGTTGCCGACCCCTGGTATAGAGTATACATTATAGTACGAATTGTTTTCAACTTGTTAATTATCATATTTTTCATCGCTTATCGCTTTACTATTTTTTACTTTTTGACATTCTTATTCTTTGTTAGGTCACTGTCATTGTACTTGTACAACAAAGGTTTCTAAGAAGCTTTGAGCAATTCAAAATAATAAATAACATCTTTATAATAAATTTCCACTGTAATATCATTTTGAACGCACAGTAGAGGACGGAAATGCTTCTGTCATGACTCTCTAGGTGGTAATACGTTTGCTATAATTTAAATTTTCTCTCTTTTTTTTTTTTTTGCCCTCCAATCTCTTGCGCCACCAAATATTTTCACCCTAGGCACGTGCCTAGCGTGCCTAAGTAGAAAAAGGGCCTTGATGATACATGTACATTCTTTTAGGAAATAAAATGTTTAAATCCGTACATGAAAGCTAGGCGTTTATTGTATTGTTTTTCTGAATTCATAAGGCTGGAACCAATATATATATATTTTTTTTGAATGCGATATAACAAGACAGTGTAGATCAAAACAGGATGGCCATATAGTTTAATACCAAGCTCTCATGCTTAAGAACTAAGAGTGTAAGGTTAACGAAATAGTTATAAGGCTAACTAACCTTTCCTTATATTTGTCTATACTAGTCCTAAACTAGGTCTACACTAGGTCTAAATAGTGTAAGAATAAATTTAAAAAATATTCTAATATTACAAACATACTAAATAACTAAGAAAATATAGTTCCCAGTACCATACACCATAAATAAACATTAATCATAACAGAGCTAGAAAAATCGAAAATGCAAATAAATATAGTAAGCTTGAAACGAAATCTGCACAGAAAACAGCACGTGAAGAAGCAAACTGATCCCGCCAAAATGAAAATAGAATCGCACTTATTGAAAAATTCTAAAAGTGCTTTAGAACATGTTATAACTAAAGGTAAGAACACACGAGAACTATACAAAATCTTTTAAAATATTTTATGGGAATTAACCAAGAATGAAGTCTAAGAGGCTAAATCAAAATTTAAATTTTCAATATAACAACCGGTGGCGTCATCTTGTGAAATTATATAAAAATAAGAAATAAAAACGTGTATAAAATAAAAAATCTTAGTCACGTTATTAATAACGAACTTGTTAGAAATGTATGTATGAAGGAAAATGAAAAAGGTAGTCATAATCTGAACAATAATTAATAATTTTTGGTATTAAAAATTATGTCTATAGTATTACTACCTAACTAAAACATTATTACATTATAAATAATTAAGAATACTATTTCTATAAGTAGAAATATTCATATTAGAATTCCAAAAATCTTAAAACAAATGAATAATAGTTATTTTATTACAAACGTATACAATTATGAAATTGATCGGATAATCATAATCTAAACAATAACTGATAAATTACTTAACATTATTAATTTTGTTGTAATCTCTAGTAACTAAAAATTGTTACGCTATAAGATACTAGGAATAATATTTCTATAAATAGAATTTTGAATATTAGTATACTAGAAAGATGCAATAAAATATTAAAATAAAAAGCTTCTCTTTTGTCAAATTTATTAGTATTTAATTTAATTACCTATCTCAAAGTTGCATCAAATTAATCAGTAGATAGTGTGTTGTTATTTGTTTTAATTAGGTTGAGATAAGATGAAACTCTTTATTAGGAGTGTATTCACTAGTCTTAACTAAAACAATTAAATCTTAATCTAAAATCCATTATCAATAATGAATAATTATTTTCCAAACATATATTATCTAAACTAGTATTAGCAAGTCCACCTTGCGATAAACCTTTAATGTTTTTAAATACAGATTATCCTTAAGATTAAGACAATTTTCTCTTTAATAGTAATTTCATAAAAGTTTTTAAGCTTGTGGAATTTTATTATCTATAGATTTAATTAAAACCACAAAATTATAACTATAAATAGAGTAAATATCTCTTTTTTAAAAATTTGACTATTAATTGTTTGATTTTTAATAATAAGTTAAACATTAATAAAATTTAGTAAAAAGTTGTAAAATGTCTTGCCAAAGAGGGAAATAGGTAAGTAAGTTTAAATGTCATTTGTAACTATGCGAAATTTAATAGTAATTTTATATAATTTAGGTGTACAAAATATGTGGAAATTTGACATATATGTTCATATGAATGCCTAATTATTTTTAAAAATAGCTTTTATACGTGATTGATAATTTCTCTACATCATAGTTTAGATTTATGAAAAAAATGTACTCAGAAAAATAATTATAAAGCTTAATATATATAACTATTTGCAAATTATTGCATAATTACCAGGCAATTTTTCGATTACACAAAATTGAAATGTTTTTTGGAAATGTTTTTTATCATCTGTTTAATAACCCTATAAGAAACATATTTTGCTTGAAAATTTAAGTTCATGAAGTCCTTTAAGATATTGTATTTAAATTAATTAAATGACACCGAAGAGAAAGCATAAGCATATTTTGACAGCAGAAATTGTAATTAACTTATTTGAATCTCTGTTAATCGTTTCCTTAACAGTGCTATTGTTATTAAAAATTGTTAGTTCAAAACCAGAGCCTATCTCTCTCTTACATAATATCTTTTAAATATTAACTTTAATACTATTCAAGTAACCATGTTCTTTCATAAATTCATAGTAATTAAAATATTTTCAACCTTCTATGTTATATATATATATATATATATATATATGTGTGTGTGTGTGTGAATTCGACAACAAACGCAACGAAGCAGAGTAAGCCGTAATGTACTCACCTTGAAGACATAATTCTCCACAGGTGTTACAAGATGCCGGTTAGAAGAAATTCGCACTGATTCTTTATCGCGAATTTACAACATTGTTTTCATGGGTTTTACCTACAGACTTTCAATTGTTTATTAGGAGGAAAATTCGTTAATTTGAATCGGAAAGTCGCTCGTGAATATTCAGAAAATATCCTTGATCGGTGGAGATACGAGCGTTAAATCGACTCCATTGAACAAAGAATCTAGTGTACAGATATCAATGCCAAAACATACCTATGTGGATCGAGTATTTTTAAAATTTTTTTATTTCAGTTTCGCATTTAATACATAGACTAAACTAGTGGTCTTCAATATTTCACGCTCTAGGGTCAAATTAAAAAATTTTCAATGTTTCTCAGGCCACATCAATAAATTCACAGTCGTCCGTAGGTCACGCGACTGTCAAAAATATTTTAATCAATAAATTTATGCAAACAAATGAGATTTGTTTTACAATACAACTGATTCTAACGAAAGAGATGGTGCTCAGAGATTAAAAAATATATATATCGGTTTCAAAAAAGTTCAATTAAAATCGAATTAAAATACTTTGCAAACCTGTTAAAGATAAGAGTCCACCTTTTTTTCCAAAAATTTCTGAGATTTTATGCATAGTCAGATTTTTTTATCTTTAAAATTATTTAGGATACAGTGAAATTTTTGAAAAATTCTTCATTTTCAGAAAATTTTATCTCAAATGAATATCAAACACATCAGTGAAATTTTTTAAATATCAAGAATAATAGAAAAAATAGCTATTTTTACGACAAAAATTAAGACAAAGCAATTTTTTTTAAATTGCTTCAAATCCAAATGAGGGGCCACTAAAATGCCTTCAGAGGTCTAAATGGAAGTTATATCTAAAATCTTGCTGTTGTATTATGGTTGAAATAGAAATTGTAGGCAAACATATGGGACGGAATTATCACAACTATCACAAAATGTACCAATAAACAAAGAATTATTTGCGAAAAGTTCAGAATTTATATTCTGCGATGGAATTACCATAATAAAAACAAGTTTTTTACTATGATTTTTATGAAACTTACAGTGATTTTACTTCCAGTATTAAACGGGAGGTCAATCTTTAAGAAAAATTCTTCTTACTAACGAATGATAGTCGTTCTAAACACGGAAATATTTGCGTCTTACTGTCCTGTCATTTGTAAATGTAATCAAGCTTGTAATGTTCAAATATCATTTGCAAGCATGCGCTACAGCAGAGTCAACTAGCGACGTCACTAACCCAGATTGTGTGTTATCGAAACGTATTGGTAGAAAAATATTTCTGCATGTATGTTACTTCAATAGAAAAGAAAATGTTCAATATTCGTTATTTCCGATCACAACAGAATGCGTCAAAACAGATAAAACACAAAATCACCGGAATAAAATTGTGAACAACAGAAGTAAAAAAAAAATCTACAAGGTTTGCTAAAATTTACAAAACAATGTTAAATTACTTAAACCTTCCCAGAGCGTCAAAGCAGAACTTCTGAAAAAAAAATTTACCTATATTGAAAAAAAAAGAAAAGCGACTCACTCTTTCAAGCTTCAAACAGGAACTGACAGTCAGATCGTTTAAGTGTACTTGATTTCAAGGATCTGACGTTTTGATTACGAAACGAGTGGTCAGAACTTCTTTTTCACAACTCAGCAAAAAAAAAGAGGGTCTCCCTCTCCTTCCTCTCACAACTACGGTCGCTGACCGCGTTTTCTCTCCTTTTCATTTTAGGATCAAAGATGCTGGTTTTCTTACGGTATCCGACTAGGTTGAAAAAGTGCTTTGGAGTTCGATGTTTGGTGTTGTTTGAGCCATTAGGGAAAAAAGAAATATAATTAGTGAGAGAAGGACTAATACGTAAAACTACAGAGTTTTTTAAGTTGTTTTTATAGAATTTACTTTATCGAAACTTTTTATAGTTATAAAAATATTTTTTTAATGCATTTTTCGAAGAATGAAATTTTTACGATAATTTGCGCACGAAAAACATGATATCTCCAAAACAATCCAATCAAATTCAATGAAATTTATAACATATATGTTATGGGCCCTTCAGAGTGTAAAAAACCGCAGGTTTTAAGACACCTACATTTCATCACATTTTACAGCCATTTTTAGCTTAGAACATGCAGTGATTTTGAGGAAAAATCATTAACATCAAATGTAAATGCTAATGAAATATTCATTTCTTAAAATATTTTTTATTCTACTTTTTGTGACACTTCAGAGGGATCAAGCAGTATATCAATGAAACTAAAATTGCATTATGTGCAATTTATTTTTATTTGTGGCATTTTTCTTAACTTTAAAAATTTTGCTAAAATTTCACAAAAATAATTTTTTTTTTCAAAAACAAAGGGTGATACATGTTATTTATTTAATAATTATGACTTTTTAAGCCTATTAATGTTCTTTAAAACAATTAATTTATTCTGAAAATCAATTTTTGAAAAATTGATCTGCGAACCTAGTCGGATACCTTCAATGGCTCTTGGCTAGAAATATACCCTAGATTCACTTACTCATCAAGGTATCTCCAAAACTTTTTGACTACAGACTGGAAATTTGGTTGGTATTTTCCTTTTATGGAGTAGAGAACCGTTAAGGATCCGTTGACCCTTTAGGGAGTTTGCGTATGTTTAATGGACGAACACAAGATAAAAATTCATCTTTTTGAACTATTAAATCCTTATACCTTGAAATCCGATAGCAGTTTTCTAGTGTTGAGTAGATATCCGCTCAGAATTGATTTCGGAAATCGACTCTCAATGGTGTTACAGAGCATATTGATAAAAATGTTCCGTTTTTGAACGAAAATTTACTGTTAAAAATTTTTCGTTGAGATTTAGACTTGAAATGAAGCAAACACATTATTATTTAGTCGAGAAGAAATAATTTAAAAATGGGTTTTGCAGAAATCCACTATGGGGTAGGGCAGTGGTGCACACAAGGGGGGAATCCTAGGGATCCGGACACCCCCCAAAGCCCTTGAGTTTTTTTTCGATTGATGTGTGTGTGTGATAATCCTATATATATATATATATAACGCAAAATTGAATCAAGTACTTGTAATTAGCAATTTATTTTATTAATTAATGCTAATTATTAATTCAATAATTTATTTTTTTACTTTTTTGAGTTAACAAAATCAGAAGAATCAATTGGTGTCGTCTTGAGGTATGATACGAGTTGGGATACTTTTGACCATGGACTCCCCCCATCCCCCTTGAAAATTTTTTGTGTACGCTACTGGGGGAGGGGATTACTAGAACGGGGAAAATATAATTCTACTTCAGTTTTAGGAATTTAAAGTCTTGTCCTTTTTAAATCAAGAGGTGGGAGCTATAAGAAGATTTTTTAATACAATCAAACCTTTTATATGCTAGGAAGATATCACTAATTCATATATATAAATCATATGATTATAATTTTTCTAGCAGTTTTAAAAAAACACATGTCAACTTTCCCAATTCAAAATATCACTATTAAAAAGGCCTTTAAATATAATAAAAATAGGTATATCAATTTTTAACTATAATGTACCTATAAAGCAAGAAAACTTAAAATGTAATTGTAATGAATTTAAAGAATTCATAGATAAATATCACCAGCATGTTATTACTGGTGGCCTCAATATTGTAAAAGACAATAATTTAAGAAATATAATGAATAACGGTACAGGTTTTTTAGACTTATGATTTCCAATAATAATAAAATTTTCAAAAATCAGTTATATAATGATATTGAGCAATTCATTTACAAAATTGCTATTAAATATAGTATGCCTTTAGAGGCCTTCACAGAATTTAAACGTAATATCATACAACAGATTAATAAATGTAACTTTAGTTCAGATAACAGCATCTTTTTTAATGATATTAAAAATCAGATTAAAAAATTGCAAAATAAATTTATTATAGTTTATATTGATACAGTGCCAGGAAATTTTGCCTTCATTTGTAAACACTATTATAGTTTAATGCTCAACAAACATTTTGATAATAATACAGCTTTTATTAAGTCATCAATTTCTAATAGAGAAATAAATAATTGAAATTTTGCTTATCATAAACAATTAAAAATACAAATTAATAATAATTTTAAATTTCCACATGTATTTCTTACTCCTAAATTTCATAAAGACACAGTCAAGTTTAGAACAGTTACTAATGGTTTTATACACACATCAGCAAATCAGGAAAATTCTCCATGAAATATTACAAGATACAATAAATAATCGTAAAACCTCAGCCATTCTTAAAAATAGTAAAGAACTCATTGCACAAATTAAAAATAAAAAGATATTTTCAGTATATAGTTTAGATTTTGAAGATCTTTTTAACTCTATTAATATTGATGATATGATTAAAAAACACTTGTAAGATTACATAAAGATAATTTATTTAAAAATGTCAAATATGACAGGTTTGGTTCTCTACTTAGGTTATTTCTAAAAGAGAACTATGTTTATTATAATGGTAAATATTATCTACAGATTGAAGGTTTGCCACAAGGTGGCCCAGCTAGCAACTGTCTTGCCAATTTATATTTACATTATTTTGAAAATAGTTTCATTGACAACTCAGAATATTACATTTTTCAGCTATATAGATGATATAATCATTTTTGGCAAGCAATACAACTTTAAACCTAACATTTATTTTTATCCACAATATCTTAATTTAGTACAGACAAATAGTAACAACTATGAAGCAAATTTTCTTGATAAATAAATTAAATTAAAAGATTATAAAATAGTTACTAATATTTATGATAAACGAGAAGACTTTAATTTCAATATTATAAAAGTACCACATTGGGAGAGTAATGTGCATGTTTCTATATTCAGAAATATTGTTATTAATTACACACAACGCAATAAATTTCTAATTTCAAATAAATCAGGAAAAATAAAAAACTGTAAACATTTTACTAAATACTGTTTAATTCAAAAATACCCAATTAATTTTATTAATATATATTTGAATAATGAAATTCTAAATAGTAAGTATTAAATTTCCATAGTTTATAAATAGGTTATTATTATAAATTTATTATTCTTCCTAGATAGTTATAGATACCCCTAATTTCTAATTTTAGATAAAATTACTTTTTTAATTTAATTTTTTATTTTTTTAAAATCATATAATCTTAGTGTCCCTAAGAAAATGGTAGTATGTTTATTGTTCTTAATTCATTATTTCTATTCTTTTCATCCTTTTGCTAAGTGCTACTTTTCAACCATTGATTTGCTTTGAATATGTATTTGGGTCCAGAATCTGGCATTATATAACTTGTTTATTGTACTCAGATTTAGCGCGGGCTCTGCGTTTCTGTTTGCAATTTTAGGTATGTTACCTTTTTCTCATAATGGATTTAGATTTCCTATCCATTATTTTCAATAGGTTTTTGCTCAGCATTATTAACAGAAAGGGGGAAGGTTGGCTGGCCACAAAACATGTTCAACCCTACTTTTATATAAATTTTTTTATACATAAGCTGTCCTAAGTCAGCAATGTTGATAATTAGCATCCATTTTTTTATATTTTACTTTATTATTTAAATTTTTCATATTTCCTTTTAAATTTTGTTGTCTGGTTATCTTGCAATTTCAATTATTTTTAGTTTTAATCGTGTTTATTCATCATATATATATATATATATATATATATATATATATATATAACGTGACGAGCGAAATTTTGCAGATATCCACTGTTGGATCTCATCTGATAAAATATAGCACCGAAGCACTCATAACACGACATCTTTTTTTTTCATAAGTAAAATCAATGCGAGATAGAAGTTTGAATACACAATATATAATTTTGTTTCGAAATTGTAGAGATTTTTCGCAAGCATTCCATTTCGGCTCCACGAAATGGAAAGTATTTCATGGATGTGTATAAGAAGGCAACTAAAGAACCATTTAGCTATTTTCTCGCAGATGTCTGTCCAAGAACATTAAAAAGTAACAGTGTCAATCTTTATTTCCCAATCGTAGACCCAGGGACATCTTAAGGCATGGGCCAACCGGGCCCGGGCCCAAGGCCTCGCTAACAATAAGGCCTCGCCTTACTCTCGATTCAACCTTAATAAGAACATGATTCGAATAATTTCAGCGATCAAATGTTATTTGAAGTTGTATTTTCCAAAAAACTGGGAATTTTGGACGATATTTCAACTGGCTACATGTGATGACCGTCGTCCAAGTATAGGTCTAGGCCTACCACCTTACTCTATTATTATTTATTCATTCAAAAGGCGGCGTTGGTGAGTAAGTGAATATTAACGTCACACTGTTGAGCTACAAGAGGGCTTTTGGCGACGGACCTGGTAATTTTGAACGATGATCAAGTGACGAGGACTACACCTGAGCTGACACTCCCTCTTCTAACTACTACCACACCACACCAACGGGAGGACGTTTGATCTCTCGACAGATTTAACATACATCGCTCCCCTACTCGGCGGGTCTTAAGTTGTACTGGGCTCGAACTCATGACATGCCTGCCATGGTACGATACCTTGACCACTTGGCTACCGTAGTCATTTCAAAAGGTGGCAGTCGGTCGAACCGGTTTGTGTGACTGTAAATCATGTACATTTACTTGTTCGAGGTTATTGCTTGTACGAGTATTTGATAACGTATGCTATGTACTGTCTACTTTTTAAGGGTCATAGGTGAGGCGTGGGGCCGTAACATGAGTAGGGGCCCAGGGTCTTCTTTTGAGTAGAGGCCTCAAGAAGTCTTAAGACATCCCTGCGTAGAACCATGTCTCGTATTTTTGTTCTAGTAGAAAAATGAATAGAGTCAAGCTATACGTTCGTTTGAGGCCTGCGCTAGCTGTTGTGTGAAGGAGTGTTTATCAACGTCTTACTCTAAAGCAGTGGGAGGGACCTTGTAATTTTGGACACTGGTCGAGTGACAGGAAGGACATCGGAGGTGGCATCTCACTCTCCTAACTTTCACACCACTCCAAAGGGAGGACTTTGAGTCAAGATAGATTTAGTGGACATCAACTCTTCTACTCGGTGGGTCTTCAGTGGCACCGGGGCTAGAACTCATGATACGCTGGCCACAAGACCGTATGACCATGACCACTTGGATACTGTGGTAAAATTCATTGTTAAAGATTAACGTCTAAATCAGAGGTTCCCAAACTTTTTTTGTCTCATAGACCCCTTGCCATGTTATTCTGTTTTGCGTAGACCCTACTTATCAAAAAAAGAATTTTTGCAAATTTATCGACTAAAATGTCTTTTTGATAGCTGTTACAGAGCTATACTTATTTCAAAATATTTAAATTTCTAACTGTAGTGAAGTATAGTGTTTAAAACCTAGGACACGTGCTAATTAAATTAAAATTTAATTTGTACTTAAAATAACTTACATAAAGTAACGGAGCAACAAACAAATGCTTTTAATGGGAAAGATGAATCTGGCGCTTCTAAAATTGCTGATATCCGTTCCTAAATTTTACTTAAAGATTTTTTTTGTGCCTATTTAGATCAGTTCCTCTTGTAATATGTTGCTTATTTTTCTTTCAATGTGGCCTTATAAAAATTGTCTACTGTAGTTTTACCATATACAGGGTGTCCAGCCTTAATGTGACCCAATAGCTAATTCTCGAACCGTTCGGTTTAGATATGCACTTCCGATTTGAAAAATGTTTCAAAAAAGGCAAAGAATGTTTTTACGCGCTTTTCGAACCAAAAAGCCCATTTAGAAAAAAATTACAAAAATTAACTTTTTATACGGTCCCCAGGTCCTATCACTTATATTTAGGTAAAGATGCAGTGCACAAAAACAAAGTAAACACAAAAAGCTTCATTTTATTACGATAAAAACTGACCGAGTTATGCCAACATAAATTTTAAGCATCCGAGTTGCTCAGAAAAGGGGCTCGTATATAAATTGAGTTTAGAGAACAGTAATTCACTATCTACAGAAAGAGCAAAAGAAAAACATTATAGTAATATTAAAACATCATAGTAAACATCATAGATTGACAATTTGTATTGCTCTGTGGCAAACAATAAATATTAAATTAAAGAAATACAACTTGTACCGAAAAGATTAAAACAGCTTGTTTTAACAAATAGCAGCAAAATAATACAAGAATTGACGTTCAAATTATAGCATATTGTGGAATCATGCGCCAATCATGAATCAGGGGCTTTTTTTATTATAAATATACCAAACTAGCCGTTACCCGCCCGCTTCGCTGGGTATTTCATGATGTTTTATAAATTTTTACTGCTTATATATATATGTATAAATTATTGATATCTGTCCTAGCATTAAGAATTCGATTGAATTGAAAAATATACTTATACCTGTAACTGTCACCTGTTGATAAAAAAAAAACGGCAGAACTCATCTAATTTGTATTTTCTAAAAATCTCTAAAATTGAAGTATAGAATGATGTTTGCTCTTTCGTAACCCAAAAACCAAGTGGATTCCCGCAAAACCAATTTTCGGTGGATCTCTACTCCGTAAATTGAACATGCAAGCCAAATTTCAAGTCTAAATCTAACAGAAAAAAACGAAAGTTTTACTATCAATATCCCCGTAATCCCGTTGAGAGCCGTTTTCCAAAATAACCGCTCTTAGCGGATTTCAATTCAGCAAAAGAAAAATGCAAACCAAATTTCATTATTATAGTTCTTGTAGCTCGAAAAAAGGAATTTTTTTGTCAATACGTCCCATTAACCCCCTGCACCCCCAGAACTTGATTTGCTTAAAATACATTCTTAGTGGATCCCTATTCAACAAAAGAAACATGCTTAACAAATTTCAAGTATATGGGTCTAACATTTAAAAACAGGAATTTTTTTCTGTAACTCCACTTGACCCCTCGCAACCATCCTTGGGGGTCAATTTTCGTTTTACTCTTTGTTAGAGGAACTCTATTCCATGAAAGGAACATGGCTACCAATTTTCAAGCAGGATGATCAAATAGTTTAAAAATGGAAATATTTATCGTTTACGCCTCTTAATCTCCCGAAATCAAACTTGTAGTTGATATTGCGAAAGCCATTTTGTAGCGGTTTTCTACTTTACTAAAGGAATCTGCTTATCAAATTTCAGGAGTGTACGTCTAATAGTTTAAAAATGGGGATAATTGTCTATAACGCCACTTGAGCCCCGCAACGCCACTTCGGGTCTGTTTTCACAAAACCCATTTTGTAGGGGAATTCTACTCTATGAAAGGAATCTGCTTAGCAAAATTTGAAGTCTGTGCTTCCAATAAATTAAAAATGCAAAAAAAAATTATCAATAACGCCCCTTGAACCCCGCAACGCCACCTAGGGTCGATTTTCACAAAACACATTTTGTAGTGTATCTCTATCCTATGAGAGGAATCTGCTTACCAAATTTCAAGACTGTACGTCTAATAGTTTAAAAATAGAAATAATTATTTATATCTGCCCTTAACCCTCGCAACACCCCTTGGGGGTCGATTTTCCCCAAACCCGTTTTGTAACGGATATTTACTCCATGAAAGAAACATTCCTACCAATTTTCAAGCAGGTAGGTCAAGTAGTTAAAAACGAAAATATTTATCTCTAACGCCACTTAAAACCCTGCAACGCCACTTAGAGGTCTGTTTTCACAAAACCTTCTGATAGCTGATCTCTACTCTAGGAAAGAAATCTATTTATCAAATATAAAGACTGTGCGTCTAATAGTTTAAAAATGGAAATAATTATCTATAACGCCCCTTAAGTCCCACAACGCCACTTGGGGGCAATTTTCCCGAAACCCATTTTTAGCGTATCTCTACCGTATGAGAGGAATCTGCGTATTAAGTTTCAAGACTGTACGTCTAATAACTTAAAAATCGGAATTTATAACGCCCCTTAAACCCCCCGCCCTCACAATACCCCTTGGGGGTCAATTTTCCCCAAACCTCTTTTGTAGCGGATATTTACTCCATGAAAGAAACATTCCTACCAATTTTCATCAGGTAGGTCAAGTAGTTAAAAAAAGGAAATATTTATTTATTACGCCACTTATTCCCCTGCAACGCCACTTAGAGGACTGTTTTCACAAAACCTTCTTATAGCTGATGTCTACACTATGAATGAAATCTATTTATCAAATATAAAGACAGCGTCTAATAGTTTAAAAATGGAAATAATTATCTATAACGCCCCTTAAGTCCCACAACGCCACTTGGGGGCAATGTTCAAGAAACCGATTTTGTATCGTATCTCTACCCTATGAATAGGAATCTGCTTACTAAGTTTCAAGACTGTACGTCTAGTAACTTAAAAATCGGAATTTATAACGCCCCTTAAACCCCCCGCCCGCCCCCGCAACACCCCTTGGGGGTCAATTTTCCCCAAACCCATTTTGTAGCGGATATTTACTCCAGGAAAGAAACTTACCTACCAATTTTCAAGCAGGTAGGTGAAGTAGTTTAAAAACGGATATATTTATCTATTACGCCCCTTAATCCCCCGCAACGCCACTTAGAAGTCTGTTTTCACAAAACCCGTTTTGTAACTAATCATTATTCTACGAAAGGAATCTATTTGTCAAATTTAAAGACAGTGCGTCAAATAGTTTAAAAATGGAAATAATTATCTATAACGCCCCCTAAGCCCCTGCAACGCCAATTGGGGGTCGATTTTCACCAAACTAATTTTGTAGCAGATCTCTACTCTCTGAAAGGAATCTGCTTACCCAATTTCAAGATTGTACATGAAGTAGTTTAAACATGGAAACAATTATTTATAACGCCCCTTGCGTTTCGAATTTCGGAAAATCCGTTCTTAGCTGATGTCTACTCTATGAAAGGAACATGTCTACCAAATTTCAAATCTGTAGGTTGAATAGTTCCGGAGATATCGTGATTAGTCAGTCAGTCAGTCAGTCAGTCTGTCAGTCAGTCAGTAAGTGAGTCGCTTTTCTCCTTTATATATATGTTACCGGCAAAGTATGAAATCCGGCATTCTATAGAATGCCTAGGCATTCTATACAATGCCTAAATCTAGCCGGCAATGTATGAAATGATTCCCATTTCACGCATTGCCTAGGCATTCTATAGAATGCCTAATGAGAAACTGGCAAAGTATGAAATACATCTCAGATTCATTTCGAAAATTGTCAATTGGCAAGATATAAAACTTTTAACGAGTATCTCAGGCTCAGAATCTGTTAGTTGTACATTGCTGTTTGTTCGAAATGTCAAAATACTCAATTTTACTTAAACTTGTTCAACAAAAAATTGGTTTCTTCATATGCTACGTGAAAATGGAGAAGCAAGCTATAGTGTTGGAGAATGAGACATGGTCTAAAGCAGGGTCGGCACCTATGTCACACGTGCCACATGTGCACGCGGAAAAATTCTCAGTGGCACTTTGCAAAACTCAACAAATTTGTAAATTTTTTAATTGTTTCAAAAATGCTCTACTGTGTGGTTCGCTGAATCATATTGGTAGATTGGTTTGACACGCAACAGCTAAAAGGTTGCCGACCCATGGTCCATAGACATGAAACAACTATTCAACGGTTAGTTGCCTAAAATTCGAGTTGATGATCCAAAAAAAAGGTTTTTTCTTAACTGAAATTACTTACTAGAAGTTAATAACTGATGTAAAAAATGCTAAAATGACTACTAAGAAGAAACCCAGGGACTATTGGTTGCTGAATAGCTATGATGTGATGTTGGCGGAAAATAGAAGTAAACTCATTTAAACTGTTAAAGAAAGCGTCAGCACCATAAAACAGTGGTCCCCAACCCTTGTTCCGTGGATCAAAGGGTATCAGGTCACTCAAGGAGCATTAAATTATTTCCATTATATTTACGGGGGTGTATTTTTCTCGTGTTTGTGCGACTTTCCATGGAAATCACTTTATATTTTATGTGAAATCATTTTATAATTATTTTTTGGTGCAACTGAATTTTACTCTGAAGGCATGTTTAAATACAATTAAATTATAAAATCAAAACAATTTAAAATATAAATAATCAACGTCCCACCCTCAGCGGGCCGCCGTAAAATTATCAAACGTTGACTGGTCCGGAAGAGAAAACTGTTGGGAAGAACTGCTATACAGTATTACGTCACGGATTCTTTTTTTTCGTAATGGGGATGCAGATTCATATTTTACCATTTTCAGACCTGGTACATTCTCCAGGGGCTGGTATTCCTTTTTAGTGCGACATCATGTAAGTGATACCAATTGCCTCCGGTAATTTTGACACCCAGTTTGACGATGTGAGCTTATTCTAGGAATTTAATTTGCCAAGAGCAAAATTAATTTCATGATTCTGGGGATATGATCGAATTCTGAAAGAACTTTCAACCAAATACAAAAATGTTACTCGTTATGATATTGAACTGTACATCCACCTAAGTGAAATTTGCCAGAAAAAACAGAAAATTATTTTTTTTTAAAAAGGTATTGTAATACAAAACATTGATTTTTTTTTTCCGAATGCCAATATATTAGCACTTGTAATGAGTGAGAAATAGGATGGTTTCTATCAACTTGGAACTTCTGAAGGAATTTTAATACCAAGTATATGCGAAATCACAATTTAACAATAATTACTTTTAATGGCAGTCTCATTATTTTGTCAGAATAACCATTTGCACTTTTAGGAATGTAAGTCATTGATATAATATCCTTATCATGACCTTTTTTCATACTTTGCCTAAATAGCTTTAGGCATTCTATAGAATGCCTGGGCATTCTATACAATGCCTAGGCAAAGTATGTAATCAATCTCATATTTCATACTTTGCCTAAAAACGTCCGGCATTGTATAGAATGCCTAGGCATTCTATAGAATGCCCGCATTTCATACTTTGCCGGTAACATAATA